>KB693423.1:0-34486 GCA_000349165.1 Anopheles christyi | reverse complement strand
ATATCGAGTTATGTCAACGTTTTCAAGTATCGTGCCGCGATTTCCACATTGCTTGAGAACGAATCGAGAAAGGGTGCCGCGGTTATGAGATCAACTAAGAAACCCTGTAAGATATAAAGGGGTTCTCAGACGATGTTAAATGCTATCATCGGTTTTTGTATCTATCCTTCAAAATGGGTTTGACAGATAGATGCCAGCCGAAAAAAAACGATTTTAGCATTTATCTGTCATTTCCAGCCTTTGACATAAAAATTCCTTCCAATAAAATAACGCTTATGACACTTCTTTATTTAAAAATTCGTGAAAATTCATGATAATTTTCGCGAAGACACCAGGTTTCTGGAGTTAAATGGCTTTCATCTGCTGCTGGTCTGCAATTAATATCATTCTTCATATAACAAAACAATAGTTTGCTATTAGACAGATGTTTATCAATCAGAATGCACCATTCCGATTTTTCGACCCAATTTTGAAGGATTGATGAAAAAACCGATGACAGCACTTTTCATCGTCTGATAACTCCTTGAATATCAGAACCGCATGCGGTGGCGCTCTGACCAATGCCTCATTGTAAACATTGTTGTTCTTTGGGAAAAGAACGAATGTGTCATCCATCTTATTTCACGAAGCCTTATGTCAGATGCGAGCAGCAATATCGTGTAGCGTTCGTTTGTGAAAACAGAAAAATTGTGTTTTTCCACAATCGCTGTGGGGCCATTTTAGTTGTTGGAAAATTTTAAGACGCAGGAAAGTATGTCTCACGGACGTAATGAATGTCGAATCTACGTCGGTAATCTGCCGCCGGACATCAGAACCAAGGATATTCAGGATTTGTTCCACAAGTTTGGTAAAGTGACATTCGTCGATCTGAAAAACCGCCGCGGTCCGCCATTTGCTTTTGTCGAGTTTGAGGATGCACGGTAAATTTTCGTCTCGCTGGGCTACAGAGGGAGGATTCTGCAAAATGGTAGGAAACACATTAATATTGGCTCGGTCCGTTTGTAGCGATGCTGACGATGCGGTGAAGGCTCGAGACGGATATGACTACGATGGGTATCGATTACGGGTTGAGTTTCCACGGGGCGGTGGTCCGGGTAGTTACCGCGGCAGCCGTCAAGGAAACAGTGATCGCAGTAGTCGGGGTGGCGACCGTGGTAACAGAGGTCCACCGGCCCGTCGATCTCAGTTTAGGGTGATGGTGACTGGATTGCCATCGTCTGGCTCGTGGCAGGATCTGAAGGATCATATGCGTGAGGCCGGCGATGTGTGCTTTGCTGATGTTTACAAAGACGGGACAGGAGTGGTGGAGTTCCTGCGCCATGAAGACATGAAGTATGCGATAAAGAAACTAGACGATTCCCGGTTTCGCTCACACGAGGTAAGAGCCGTGATCGCGCTATGTTTACTTTAAACAAATCAATAATAAATTTTCAATCGAAATATGTGTTCTAGGGTGAAGTCGCCTATATTCATGTACGGGAGGATTCCGGAAATGACGATTCCGGAAAGCGTGATTACAGAGATAGGTAAGACATCTCAAGGTTACTGCTGCGATTGCTGCAAATTGAAAACTCACCCTTTAAATATCTTTTTTTTGCAGATCATACTCCCCACGCCGACGTAGGGGATCGCCAACTTATTCACCGGTTCAACGGAGTGTTTCTCGATCCCGTTCACGTTCGTACAATTAAAACAGGTGAATGAATGGTGCGGCTAATCTCCGAAGAAGACTAAAGTAATTACACGCTAAATCTACACCTTTCTTCAGTTTTACGTAGATGAACAAACAACACCGCCAGATAGTTTTTGGCCTTTCTGGCGGAATAGTAATTGGCCATTTTATACTGTTTTTTTTTAGTCTAACATACAGTTTTGCATTGTGTTTTGTTCAAAACGACAACCTCTGGAATCTTCCAGCAGTGTTCATTTTAGGATTTATATTTTCACGCGTGACGGTTTGCTTTCACAATCAATAGTGTTTAAGAGCATATTCTGTCTGATACAGCGAATTGACGACAATTGCGGCAGGTTTAGCTTAAAGGTGTTTGTGTTAAATTGCTTCTTAAATGCCGAATTCACAATAATACATAGTAAGCAATAATCCAGTACATTTAAAATCAAGACACAGCATATTCATATGGCAGAAGGCATTAATAACATTCCTTCGAGCAAGGAAAATGAAACTCTGCCTAAAAAACGAAAGCAAATGGTAAAATAATCAGGGAAATCGTAATGACCATTAGCACACACCATTGAGTGCTACATTCTAAAGGCAATATTGTACGTGTGTTTATGTATATCTGTGGAACTATGTTAGTGCGTGAATTAACTATTTTGTCGTGCCCCACTGCACACCAAAACTTATCCAGTTGAGCGGTCATATTCAAAAGTAAGGAAAACAAACGTCGCCCACCGTATTACGATAATAAGGGTGATGGTGAAAGAATTATGTCGTATTTTATTATTCTACAGGAAAAGTGTCATGTCGGTTGGTAAAGAAGAAAGTATTCAGGGCAAATGGTGGTCTTTATTGCATTTCCCCGATAATAGACAAAAACGATTAATACCCAATATGATAAGAAAAGTTCCACTATGCATATTTTCAATGAGAATGAAACTAAACATACTATTTTGTTCTTTTTTCTGACAGGGTCTAGAGGATTGATATAATGTGCTAAATTTGAAGAAGAAAAAAAAGAGACAGACAGAGAACACGGCAATTCGATGAGAAATTGCGCGTTATTTAAACGAAAACGACGGGAGTCGTATCGTTTTTGTGCGGTTGTGGCCAGATCATTGGCTGTCTGTCTTACGTAGACCACCTTCGGGATGTCGACGAAAATGATGTGCAGAACGAGGCGCTTTGATCACACTCTTGTGAGAAATTACGCAAGACTTGTTCTTTGTTAATCATTCTCTCTATATTAAGCTTCGCGTCTCAAATACTTTCAATTGGTCTCCCATTTCTTGTTTCAGAGCATGTTCCTATGTGCAGCTGTATTGAGTTTGTTTGAATCTGATCTTAAGAATATGTACCCATTTTGCGCCATATTCTAATGCTTTTGTAATCGGTAGTTATTATGTGCCTAGGACCAGTCGGTGAAAGACTTGCTGGTGACTGGATGATGCAAACCGATATTACCATAGCTTGGAGAATTGTTTGTAGCGATATGAAAGATCGCTGAACCAGAAAGCACCTCATGGCACTTTATATGGGGAACATGCATTTTGCAATGCAACTGAAACAATTATTTTCTTGCTTTGGAACACGAAAATGGCATCGCTGTGGTTGTACATAGAGTTGATGAATTCTGGACACCGAGGGACCGGAAATGCACAGGAAGGAATGGAAGGATGTATTTTGAAACACAGGAGTAATCGTGTGGATGCTGTGGATGTCGCATTATTTTGCACTGCAAATTAGGATTGATCGGATTCGTGGGATCATCGTTGGAGAAAGGAGCTCTCAAGGATGAATGAGGCTGTATTTGGTCTGGAATAGTTGTACACAGCTGATCATTCTCACCATCCACACCGAAAACTTGGCAAAACTGTTTTCCCATCGCTGGACGACGAGGGATATGGATAGTAGGATTGATCGTATTAGGATTGATCACAGGATCGTCGTACCCAGGTTTCGGCAGGTACTGTTTGTATCTGTAGCGAGTGGAATGACATGATTCTACCTTTGGACGCATCTGCTGAGGTTGTGCCAGCATTAGACCGGGAAAAGGCATTTGGATTACCCTTATCCGAGGTTGGATCGACGTTGGAAATGGAATTTGCAAATATTCGGTAACCCAAAATTACATTTCCTTCTCAATTAACACGTTTTACCTTCCTGTAGCATTTAACCTTATTTCATAACACTTTCTCTCACTCTATGTTATAACCTCTGGAATATCCTTCGCTGTATATCCCCTCATTCACAGCTTAGCACCAGAGGATTTAAATGGGGTAAAAGATCTGTCCATCTTTCTGTTTCGTCTTCCTAAAACAAAATGTACTGACTGTTTTGTTTTCTTATGGCATCATATCATGCTCGATGTTAAAAAAAATCAACAACAATAATTTTCCAATCTATAACGCTCTTTGTCATGTGCCCCTTAAATGCTAAAATTTAGAGTAAAAAACGACGTTTTAGCACGCATTCATACGGTATGTTGATGTTTTGGATGGTAAGACTATTTGTGTCCAATTTCCTGAACTGGAACACGATGCAGATCGGACCGGCAGTCGGTAAATGGAAAACTGTAAACCACGTGCCCCGTAAACGTAAGTAAACGTACGCAGACTATAATGCACCTCAGCAATAGGTTCAACTGCACGGGATTATCAAACGCTATAGATTATCACAAGTTATAACATGAAACGGCAATAGCCAAATTATATTTAAACCTTGTGGCAGTGGTTAAATTAATAAAGTTCCAGCGAAGTATGATTTTAACAACCAAAACCATATTGTCACTTTTTAAATTGATTTGTTATGAGAAATACAAGTGCAACAGGTGCAACAGGAGGTTATAATACAATAGGTATTGTAAATTTATTTTAAATACTATCGTTACAAATAGCTAAAACATCCTATCGGGTCAATGCAAGCGTGGTTGTGGTTGTAGCGTCGAATGTTTGTGCCTAAAACTATATGGACTTTTATTTGTGCTAAGGTCCACTCGTTCCATATTTTCTTCTACACTTCAAAAATACATTAGGATGACTTTTTTTTAGTATTAGGACATTCTCAATTACGCACAGATAACATGTTACTTTGACCTTGTTTGTATTAACTTTTTATTTTCTTTATTAAAAAGTTACTCTTTCTTGAGTCTGTTAATCCAACGAAAAAAAAAAAATTTGGTATGATAAAATTGATCGGCTATTTGTAACTAATTACTTTACGCTAATTTTTCACTTTTAATTTCCCTGTCAAAACAGGATATAATATAAACAAACAATTAAATCTGTAGTGTACTATTAAAATTTGAAATGATTCTTTTTTTAAATATGCATGCCATTCAGCGCGTTCCATTCAGATACAGGAAATAAGGAGAAGTAAAAAAAAAAGGAAGCAAATGTCACTAAAATGTTCGATCCAGAGAAATGCCTAGCTTTAATAAATCGATTCCGGACGATCAATCATTCCAAAACATCATTAAAATGCTCAACCCGGAGAAATGTTAAGAATTATCGTAACGATCCCAGACGGTGTCGGATAACTTGCGACGGTACCGACCGTTCCAATGATTCTAACGGTTCCAATAATTTCGACGGTTGCGGACGCTTACTAAAGATTCCGGATGGTTCCGGACATTTCCGGACAACTGTTCCGGACGGTTTTGTCTTTCCTTTCTGGGTGGTTTCGAAATGTTCAGGTACTGGTTCCGTATTTTTTTGCGAATTTGCCCAACTCTAATCATGTTTGAAATTAGTTGCATTAAGAAAGAGTTGTACTCCACTGGCTAAGGTATGATGAGCTTCTAGTTTGACGTACCTGCTTCAAGACACCAGCCAGCTGATTGTCAAAAACCAAAGATAACATAAACAATCAACACCATGGCGGTGAAAGGTGCACACATTACGCCGAATATCGAAATCAAACCATCCTTGTTTGAGGTTTTAGCGGCGGATTCGTTGAATTCTACCTTCTATCCTGCAATAAAACGCATTGTCGACGTAAGTAAAGCAAATTCTCCATTCCATACCCATGTATATCGAGGAATGCTTTAGTTTTTAGCAACAGCAAAACCCACGGTTTTTGGAGGATTGGTTCGCTACTATGATGAGTTCTATTTGGTGTTTAATAGTCTCGTTCAAGGATACTATCTTAAGCAGTATGGAGGATCACTAGCCGAAGTATTTTATGGCCTTACTAGACAATCCTTGCGAAATAAAACGTTCGCCACGAAGGATCGGAATTTGTCGTTTGCTGTGCTGGTACTGGTGCCGTACGCTGTCCGCAAGCTAGAGAAAGCATGTGCCAGCTGGAAAGAGGACTATGAAAACGCTAAACACGTGTCGGCACATCGTAAACTAATATTTCGCTTACTACCCTACGTGCAGGCATGCTACGAAAGCGTGAAGCTAATTCATTATGTGTCTTATTTGGCCAATGTCACCAAAAATCATTCGCCTTCATTGCGGATACTGGGGTTAGGATTGTCGTACCTGTCCGAAGAGGAAGAAAGTTGGTCATTTAAAGATATATTGCAGGGGAAAGTAAGGTAGGTAAGCCATATGGTTTTGGATTTTTATAGCATCATGCTTATTATTGTCATACTCATAATGTTAAACTATTTCAGAGTTGGTACGATGATGAGTGCTGTGCTTTTGCGCTGGCTAGAATTGTCAGCATTTTTCTTACAATTTATCGAATGGTGGCAAACGGAAGCAAATGTTGGAGATCTTTCGAAACTGCCGATCCCGGAAGCTCCCGAACCAGATTCCAATGCCAAAAAGTACGCAAATGTATGTCCAATTTGTCTGCAAAAGCATATCATTCCAACGGCGGTTTCCGTTTCTGGGTAAGAACATTAGCCACTAGTATTAGCCAGTTAATACAGAAGTCTTATTTTTTGTTTGATGTGATATCTGTTGCAGATATGTTTACTGTTATCGCTGCATAGCCACATACCTTCAAACAGAGAGCAGATGCCCGGTAACTAAATATCCTGCTACAATCAACGATTTGATCGGAATATTTACGGGAGATGATGTTTGAGGGATGAAATAGCTTGACAGACTTGACTAGCATTAGTTATGCATTTATTACTAAAAGTTGTTGGGGATTTAATTATGTAGAGCATGTGCAATAATGGGTTTAGTTTATTATTTCGGCACCAAATGGCAATAAATATAAATTAATTAATGTACATTGTACTGGCATCAATTTCTTTTACATTTTCTAGTCTGAACATATTTGGAGTCAAAAGTTCAAAACCTTCCCGTTAGGGCGGCCATAAACCTAAAGATTAGTTGAACTGTTGTTGAATTGATCAAGTTTACTTGTTTGGTTGCTACATATGAGGGTGTGGAAACCGTGCTTAAGAACCATCACAACAAATAATTGCCCCCGAGAACAACATGCAGATGTGACAGATCTGTACAACAACAGAAAACGTGCTCCGACGGTGAACAGACCAATCCAAACATTTCTTTTCTTCTGCCTTACCGTGTCTCATCATGACCTGTGTGGGGAAGGAAAACGGTTGCCTAATATATAAGGGAAGTAATTTTCTTAAACAACGATTGCTACTATCAACGCTTAGTGGCAAATCGATCGAAGTGCGTGAAATAAGACCCCATCACGAAACGAACCCGGGGCTTCAGGAGTACGAAACGAATCTGCTTCAGCTGTTGGACAAGATCACCAACGGTACGATCACCCGAGTGGATCGTGATGGATTTTCGTTCGTGTATCAACCAGGGCTACTGTATGGCGGTGTTATTCATCACGATTGTAGCACGGAACGTGGCATCGGATACTATTTAGACGTGTTGGTAGCGCTCGGTCCTTTCTGCAAAAAGCCTCTGGATGTCACATTAACCGGTGTAACGAATAGCAAAGAAAGTCCTTCGGTGGATCACATCAAAGCGTCCGCCTTGCCGGCGCTGAAAAGATTTCTGGTGGTCGACGAAGGGCTTGAAATGAAGGTTCTCAAACGGGGCATAATGCCGGGAGGTGGTGGGGAAATTACATTTCGCTGCCCTGTGCGCAAATCGCTCAAAGCTATTCAATGTACCAAGCAAACGATGGTAAAGCGCATCCGTGGTATGGCATACTGCTGTAAAGTTAGTCCGGCAATGGCAAATCGTGCAGTGGAGCATGCGAAAGGTGTGATGCTGAACTTTCTGCCCGATGTGTACATCAACACGGACCAGCACAAGGGAAAGCGATCGGGAAACAGTCCTGGATATGGTATAAACCTGGTCGCCGAAACAACCGACGGTACCGTGTTCTCCGCAGAAGCCATTTGCAAAACAATGGACGAGGTAATGATAAGCTTCACAACACACGCGCACAGTACGATTATATTTTTCGAGTAATGTTTTGGTTTTGTTTCTTCTCGGTAGCAACAAGGTAATCCAACCATACCGGAAGATCTTGGCCGAGAGGCCGGTATGAAGCTGTTGGAAGAGGTGTTTCGCGGCGGTTGCGTTGACTCTGCATTCCAGTGGCTTGTCGTATTGTATATGGCATTGGCACAAAAAGATGTGTCCAAATTTCTTATTGGGCCACTGTCCCAATACACTATCCATTTCCTGCAGCATTTGCGAGAGTTTTTCGGTATCACTTTTAAGCTAGAAAATGCAAACGGTGATGCTGAGGACGAGACGGTCGATCGAGACGACGATGAGTTGTCCGGATCTAATAAAGTAATGCTAACGTGTGTCGGTGTTGGGTACAGTAATTTCAGTAAGCGTGTCAACTAATCTGGCTGGAAAAGAGTGGCTTTTCATTATGATACGTTTGTTTGAATAAAACACATGTCGAAGAACATACAGTTTTTTGCACAATATGGTTATTTTTTATATTTAATTTGGCAATCTCTTTCAAGATGTCTTTTTAAGATTGATCTTTAATTGTTAGATTTTAAAATGAATCGAATGACTGCAAATTTGTATTCTATGTGCCAAATGTTATTTCATTTGATCGATAATTAATCAATGCTTCAAACACGTTCCTGGCTAGGGTTGGGCTCGTTAAAAGGCAATCGTTGACAAAGAGTTATTATTTGGGTTGTGTTTATTTCTGAAAAAGTTAACATTCATCAATAAAAGAGAGAGTTTAAATGTTACTGTATCTGGTGCAGAAGTAGGATTTCCACACAATTATTCTTTTATGTCAAAATGGACTCGAAATAAATCTATATGTTGTACCTGTTGTAATGTTGGATATCCCTTGGAATAATTCACGAAACTAAGCGGTTCTTTTATTATTTATTAACAATTGTTCGCCTCAGGGGCTTTACAATTTATGTTTACAGATAATAACCTTAATCCTTAGCTCAACTAAGCACAAAAAAGATGTAAAAAAAATTTATTAGATCCTGCAACCGGTGCTGGAAATGTTTCCGAAACCTATCCCTTCAGGAACTAGTCGTCCCGGATCTAGATTGGTACTGGAACTAGTCCCAAAACTGTTCCTAGAACTGTACTAACTGTACTAACTCCATTCTTATGCTTGAATTTATTTCGCAGAAACTGATACAGAATTTATCCTATTTCAGGATCTGCAAAATCCAGTGTAATCGATTCCAGGGTCACTTTCAGGACAGGAGCGAAAGATGCCCACGAAATCCAAAGGCTCTATAATTCTACCAACAACTATTTCCAGGAGCAACGATGACCTATTCCGGTCATTAAACTGGCGTAAGTGAGGGAAAGCGTAAACAATTATGGAAGAAATCAGTGTTTTTAGTGAGTCTATTTCTTCCTCCCGGTTGTACGTTGTTGCTTTGTACCACGTGTAAACATTCACCACAGCAATTTTCAATCCAACTAGACAGTGACGCCTATGATCCAAATAAAATTTGCCCTTTGATAAAAAAAATAATTGACGTCGAAAGGCATAACAACGTTACAATGTGGTTTGGCGGTTAAAAAATCTGTTGAAAGAAAATTTAATCTGTACATCGATGTATATGTCCGAATAGTTTACACCAGTGCAGAGCGGATGTCTGTGCTGTGTCAAAAACGTCATTCAAGAGTGTTTTTTTTCTTTGGATCATTCGGCTAGGTCTAGAAAAGTGAAGGAAAACCGGCAAATCATCTCTTACCGAATTGATAACACAGCTTCACTGGTTAGTGTGATTATCATTTGGAGTTTCTACGGGTACGGAAAAGCAAACATGGCATCCACCATTGGTCAGGTAATGGTAAAGAGAGGGTGGTAAGCTGCTATTGCTGGGACGTGCTCGAATATCGTTGCTTTTCATCCGCAGGTGATCAAGTGCAAGGCGGCCGTTGCCTGGGAACCGAAAAAACCGCTTTCGATTGAAGCGATCGAAGTTGCACCACCGAAAGCGGGCGAAGTCCGCATCAAGGTGACAGCATCCGGTGTTTGTCACACGGACGCGTACACCCTCGGAGGGCTAGACTCGGAGGGAGTGTTTCCTGTAATTCTCGGCCACGAAGGAGCGGGAATTGTGGAGAGTGTCGGTGAGGGCGTTACCAAGTTCCAGCCGGGCGACCATGTCATTCCACTGTACATTCCGCAATGCTTCGAGTGCCGGTTCTGCAAGAGTCCCAAGACCAACCTCTGCCCGAAGGTTCGTGCTACGCAGGGTAAAGGTGTGATGACTGACGGTACAACGCGATTCACTTGTAATGGCAAACAGATCTATCACTTCATGGGAACGTCCACGTTCTCCGAGTATACTGTGGTGGCTGAGGTATCGCTGGCCAAGATCGACGCTAGCGCACCTTTAGAGAAAGTGTGTCTGCTGGGTTGTGGCATCCCGACCGGTTATGGTGCCGCGCTTAATACGGCCAAGGTTGAGGAGGGCAGCTCCTGTGCTATCTGGGGGTTGGGGGCTGTAGGATTGGCGGTTGTTATGGGTTGCAAGGCGGCTGGTGCAAGCCGCATTATTGGCGTTGACATCAACCCGGATAAGTTCGAGATAGCGAAACAGTTCGGTTGCACGGAGTTTGTCAATCCGAATGATTTTAAGGAGCCGATTCAACAGGTGTTGGTCGAAAAAACCGATGGTGGGTTGGATTATACCTTCGAGTGTGTAGGCAACGTGAATACGATGCGTGCGGCACTGGAATCTTGTACGCGTGGGTGGGGCGTTTCGGTAATTGTTGGTGTTGCGGAATCGGGTAAGGAAATTGCCACCCGTCCGTTCCAGCTGGTTACCGGGCGTACCTGGAAGGGGACGGCTTTCGGTGGTTGGAAGAGTGTAGAGAGTGTTCCGAAGCTGGTCAAAGCGTATTTGCAAAAGGAGCTCAAGGTGGATGAATTTATTACGCACACGATGGAGCTGGAGAAGATCAACGATGCATTTACGCTGATGCACGAAGGCAAAAGCATTCGTTCGGTTGTGAACCTATAGAAGCTGGCAAACGGCCTAGCCGAGAGCATGTTACATCGCACAGACAGGTTGTCTTACCAAATGTTCCGAATTTAAAATTTGTGAAAACAAATCCCTTCTGCATTGCTAAATAAATAGTGCCGTTTTGTATAAAACTATTAAACTGTTTTGATCATTATGACGAGGATTGTCGGGATGATTATTAAATGAGTGATTTTTTTTAATCCCACTTTAAATGTATAAGTAAATGTATGTAACTTAACTTAATCCCCCGTTAGTGATGTGCGCACCGAAGCCGGTTACGAACAAACGGCTCAAAACCCGTTGTTTCTATGATGGGTTGGTGGTTTAGATATACCGTTTCATATTTTATGTCAATCATCAATTGTTGACGCATTCATCAATATTTACTATATGCAAAAATGAGAAACATGGTTTTACTTAATTTTTGTCAAATTTGTATATTACGCATCTATAAAATTTGCACTTAGTTCGGAGAAGTGGCGGGTTTAACAGTGGGCGGACTATGCGGCCGCCTGGGGCTCCGTAGGGGACTATCGAAGTAGAAAACATCATATGTTGAGCGTATTGAATAAAGAAATGAAGAAATTGGCTAGCTATACATATATATTTTGGCTATTCTTGCCGTAAAGTTTGCCGACCACTGTTAGTTCGGAGTCGGCTCCGGAGTCATTTTCCCCATCACTTTCCCCCGTTAAATAAGTGTAAAATACTTTTATAGAAAATCCTATTCTAACTACTTAGCTTGGTTCCGCGCCACATGTATGCAATACAATACCTCTTAAACGATCTAAATATTTTTAAAATTAGGACCTTTTACGACGCCTTTCTTGTTCTTTTTTCAGATTTTGTCGCAGTCCCAGAACTTTCCGCTTTAATGTGTATTTTTTGGTGTAGTATAAGATGCTGCTTGCGAACGAACGATTTGGAACAGTGCTTGCATTGATACGGTTTCTCCCCCGTATGCAACCGTGTATGCTCAGCTAGGATACGCTTTGCCTTGAACATCTTGTGGCACACGTCGCATTCGAACTTGTTCACATCCTCGTGCGTAAACATGTGGTCACGCAGATGGCTGTTCGTGCGAAATTTCTTCTCACACAATTTGCACTCGTAGGGCCGCTCGTCTGTATGGATCCGGAGGTGATTGTTGAGATCGCTTCTCTGGCTGAAACACTTTTTGCACTCCGTGCAAACGTACTTGCGCGGTCGGATATGGTGCTTCAGGTGATTTTTTAGCGATGCTTCACTGACTAGCATTTTACTACATAGTTTGCACGAATAGCCTGCATCCGGCTCCGTCTGCTGACTGGTGTCGGGCTCCGCCAGTTCGCACCCAGTCGGAAGGTGCTTGCGCTCGAAATGCCGTGTCATGCGCAGAAAGCTCACGAATATCATCCCACAGTCGTATACGCAGATAAACGAATCTTGGTGGAAGTAAAGATGTTGCCGTATGTACGTTGCATCCGGAAAATGTCCATTGCAGATTCCACAGATGTGAATTTCGTTCAGAAGATTGCTTTTCCACAGCACATCGATGTCGGAGATTTGTTCATCCACCGACTCGTGCGTGAGACAGTGCTGTCGCATCGCATCGAAATTGTTCGAGGTGTATTTGATACAGCGGCCACACTGATACCTATTTCCGATTTTTGAAAACGTCTTCAACCTTGGCACACATATGTTGATCCCGTTACCATAGAACTCTTCGTGCTTTTGAAGATCGGGATGGTAGAGGACATCCTCGGCCGGTTGCACACGGTGGCACACGTGCTCAACAAAGTGCATCTGGGAAAGGAATACCATGAAACAATTGGAACATCGATAGTAATCCGTCGACTCTAAACAAAGTTCAAGCGTTTCTTTGTGAACTTGAAAATGTTGTGCCAGAAGTGCGGGACGCCCCGTTAAGTTGCAGTAGCTGCAATGTTCGCTCTTTGTCCTGCGTGTAGATCGCTTCTGTTTGCCATCGGTTGATACCTTTGGCAATAAGTTGCGGTGATTTAGAATTTTTGGTTCTTTGTGAGGAATGCTCGTTTCCACAATGAGCATCTTTTTCTCGTCAGACTCTACGGGACGTAACGTGATGCTTTCCGCATCATTTGGTTCGTCCCCGAGTAGAATCATTTCGTACTCGTTCTCATCATCCCGGAAGTTTAACAGTGTGCTATCCATGGAATTTTCATTTAAAAGATCGTTTCCGTGTGATGACGTCGCACTATCATCGAGTTTGATTATTTGTTCAGCAGTGTCCGGGACAATAATCGTTTCTATTTCAAACTGCTCATCCGTTTGGCAACCAATTTCGACGGTGTCAGGAGAGAAGTGTTCCATTTCAATCTGTGTTCCTATTTCATTCCTTTTTCTATGCTTCGGGAGGTCAACGTCTGCTACCGGTGTTGGCTTTGCTTCCATTGCAGGTTCTGTCTGAACATGGGCATGTTTGGCATCGCGGAGTGCTTTTGATTCCACCACCGGTTTCGGTGGTTCAACGTTGAATATTTCGTACATAAGTTTGCTGGATTTTTTGGCCATGCCGACAAACAGATACAACTCACGGAGCTTGCCTTTGCATTCCGAGCAAACATTGTTGGGTAGTTTATCATTTTTCACGGGCTAAAATTGCACAGGAAGCGTACAGAAATGGTGTTTAGCAAACATCTTTTGATAAATGAGAATAAATGCATACCTTTTCTCCCGTTGCCAGTTCCAACACACATGGAAAGGGTACGATGCGTCCATCCAAAATTTCATTACAAAATATCGGTTTAAGCTGCGTTCGATCGACCGCAGCCAGACAGGTACGGCATATTTCCTCTGCTGAGACCGTTAATTCCAACTCTTGCGTATCCATCGTTACTTTTAATTCGTAACAATGTGCGTTATTCCCTGTTTGGTGTGAATATTGGCAGAGAAAGCAAGATAAGCTGAAAATGGAAATGATTTGGTTTTTGTTACGCGTTTGTTTGTTGTACCTGGAGACCAGAACTGATTCAGCCTAATCCGATTCCGGATACAATCTACGGTTGAAAAGTTCGCTACTTTACACACAAACAATGGCTAGTACTACATACAAAACGTTAAAATAGAACAATTTACATTATGTTATGGATTAATGATTTAAAAAGTAGTTAAGGGTGCTGATTTTTGTGCCTTTAGTATCATCAAACTTTGCAAAACCAACTGTTTTATCAGACGCCGTACAGGAAAACGACTATAACAGAGAAGAAAGATTGCATTCTCTCTAGAAGCATTGCGTACGGCTTTCTTGCCGTTACAGAAACAATTCCGGTTTTCGTTGGTTTGGTTTAACTTTAATGTTATATATTGTTAGTTATACATAACTTTTCAGAATTTACGTCACATAACATTCGGCTTCTTTTGTATTATCTACAGCAAAATAAAAAAAGAAGAAAAAAAAACAGTCGAAACGAATGCTACACACTGAACGACCAGTCATAATGAATGTGACATAATGTATCAACAACAATAGAGCTGAAAGAGCTCATCGATTTGGTGCAAAACGTAAACAAACAAGTTGTTTACAGAATATTAGTTAAAAAAACGGTTTAATTTAGTTCTTTCGCAACGCTAGAAAAGGGAAAATGAGTGTAATATGTTTAGATATCGATTTACGCAAAGCCTGCCGAATCTGTTTATCACAAACCAATATGAACGAAGCCCTGTTCAACATATTTACGGATGCCATAGTGGACGGTATGTTTGTGGCGCTTGCTGAAGTGATCGAGAACTGCGTCGGCATACAGGTAATAAATGTGATTAAATATTTCTGTTTAAATTAAAATATTAATTTTTCGCTATTTTGTGTTCCATAGGTTAAAAACTCTCAAGAGCTTCCAAGTAAAATATGCCAAACCTGCAAATCTATCATACTTCAATTTCACGTGTTCAAGCAAAAGTGTAGTCGAACAGAGAGTGTATTAAGGGAGATGCTGCAGCATAGAAAAACGAACATTGAACACGTAGAGGAAAGTGCCCTCAATGACAGTGATTGTGTGCAGCAAAGTAAATCAGAATGTTCACCTTTGGTTGAATATATTGAAGAAACCATCGAGGAAGAGATAGTTAGTGTTGTATTAGGTAGTGATAGTGAATCCTTTGTTCCCGGTGGGATATGGGAACACCTGATCACTCAATCACCGGAAGAGTTAAATTCGGATAAAGACACTGCGATTATAGATGAAGAGGAATATTATACCGATTTGTGTGATGGAAACCTGCCCTCTGTGTCCGCTTCGGAACTGTCAAGCATCAAACGAGCGCCTGCAATTCATAAATCAACAGGATTGAATAAATTAAAACACGTCGAAAGCAATCGTCATGTTTGCGACATTTGTGGGAAGGTAGCCCACTCTCGATCGCGCTTGGTTAAGCACATGAAACTTCACACTGATTCTAAGATAGTGCTCGATCATATGAGCTTTTATGTATGCACTTGCTGCCGATATGTTTTCTTGAGGGAACAAGATTTGAGTGAGCACACTCTTCAGTGTGCTGGGTGTATTGCTTTGCTTGACGATGTGAATGAGCATTGCCGTGATCAAGTGTATGTAGAACCCTCTAAGCGTATTGTGGGTGGTAATGGTGTCTGCGGAATCTGTGACACAAGGTATGATGATATGCTGCACGTGAAGCAGCACATCATTACACATTTGGAGAAGTTTGCATGTCCGTTGGAAGGTTGTGGATGCGAGTATGCTTCACTGGCAAGGTTAACCATACACATCAGCAACCAACATGTAGACTATCTTTCACCAAACTGCCCCCACTGTAAGGAAGAAATCGATCGAGTTGATTTAAGGCAACATGTACGACTTTACTGCAAAGCGAAACAGTTTCAGTGTACACATTGTGGTAAGTTCTTTTATTTGTCAGTTGTACATATGTTTTCTTATGTGATAGGGTATCGATTCCAGATAAAAAGTTTCTCTCTTGGAAAGCATTATCACAGCATCTGAAAAAACTAGAGCAAAAACTCCACTGTTCGCAATGTGATAAATCGTTTTCCTCGCAAGCCTCGTTGAAATTACATGAACGTAAGTTGATCAGCAAAAGTTGGAAAAACGTTGACGTACGACATGGTAACTATAATCAACATGTTTTTTTTGCAGGTACACACACCGGAGAGCGACCATACGTATGTACGATTTGCAATAAGTCGTATAAAACACCAAGCTTGCGTACAGCTCACATGGATACGCACATCGAAGGGAAAACGTTCAAATGCGAAATGTGCGGTAAAAGCCTTCAGACACGTGCATGCTACAGAAACCACGTAAAACGGCATCTGGAACAGCGCAATCATGAGTGTCCCGTGTGTGGAAAGAAATTTTTCCAAAAATGTACGCTGCGTGTACATCTGAAAATGGTGCATCGGTTGTCGGGCGAAACCCTCGATGTGTAATAAATGATTTTTGGCGTTATATTTTAGCATTTTATCAATTTTCTACTATACTCCATCAAAACATCACCCTCTTTACGATTTATTTTTCCCTAGGCTTATTGATACAAACCATACATCCTCTTTTTTATTCAGAAAGAACGGTCAGGTTTGGTCGTATTGCTTAGTATTATTTATTTCTTTATTTATTTATTCAGGTATTATGGTTATGCCGTATTGTCGACATATTGTTATTATTAATATAAAAATAATATCGATACATTTGATACATTAGTGCAATTCAGATCGATGAGTCTGCTTCAATTCACAAATATTGGAGGACATTTACTTCCCCAAGTCGAGAACCTTTATCCCGGATATACTCGGTCACGGTTCTTTTTAGATCCGTTTGTCTGTGGTCCAATAGACGTTGCAGGGGTCTTGATCATTGGCTTCTCAACCATCCGGTAAAGGGCACCTAGTGCTAGCTGCTGCTAGGGACATTGCAGGGGTCGTGATAATATGGCATCGCCATCACTTTGGTCCAATAAACGTTGCAGGGGTTTTGATCATTGACTTCCCAACCATCAAGTAAAGGACACCTATTGCCAGGTATGCGGTCTAGTCCATCTCGTGAGGCCAAATGAACATTTGGTCTAAAAATCGATATTTTAGTGTTAATTGATTGTAATTGGCGTAATTGATGGATGTCCCCATAGTCCTGGCATGCAGTGTTGGACGAAGTGAATCTTGTCATAATACGTTTGTTATTTCATTCTTTGCTTGCATGTTTATTTATTTGATTGTAGTACATATGAATATGCTAGTTGTCACACCCCCTTTATATAATATGGATAACTGGCGAAAAAAGGGAAAGTGATCTCAGAAGCTAGGACATCATAAAGGGAGAATCAGGTTTGCGCTCCTATTCTCTTGTTTTATCCAGCCTTACTGGGAAGCTTGCCTCCGGTGCCCTTTGCGGCTCGTTTGTCACGTGCCACCGAAATGTACGATAAGGTTTCAAGTGCCGGCAGAATGTGGGTCATTTGGATCGATGTCCTAGCGTTTCGACGGGATCTCTGTAAGAGGAAGGGAAAAATGGAAATGTGTGTTTGGATAGGACGTAAGATGAAGCGTTCGGTAAAGCGTGTACATTGCCGTGGAAATCAAACCGTCTGAGGCATCTGGGGCGGTGGCGGCGGCGGTGGTGGAAACTGATCTTGTCCGGGAATTTCAGGTGGAGCTTGACGTGACACCTGTGCGGGAAGAAAGTTTATTGATTGTGTGCTTGTTGGGCTTTCTCCTATCCGGCTTACCCGATTGTGCAGCATTCCGGGTGGCCTTGGAATATCGCCCGGGCTGGGGAAGTTTGGTATTTGCGACGCACCGGTAGGCTAGAGTTTGCAAATGAAGTTCCATAATTTCGCTAGTATTCTTCGAACGAAGCAATTTTGCCATCGAAACTTACCGGTTTAATTGCACTCGGATGGGCTAAGGTTGGTGAATGATCGATCAGACACACTAGTCCAGCGAAAAGCGCTGCCAGTAGGGTAAAGCGAACCATGCTGTATAATATTGCGGAGGTTTCTGTTGGCAGTCGTGTCTCGTTACCGGGTATTTATAGCACGACAGTCCATTATCTACTGCACTGGAGATTCACACCCTCGATATGATCAATTACAGGCTTATTAGCGAACGTAAATCATCCTTCGCGTGTCAACTCGGTTTTACGTGCATATGGAAATTTAATATTTCGTAGCGATCTCGATTATCCGTCAAAATGGCCGGATGCAAAACATGTTACTTCGGTGCGGTTGGTTTGTTTCCCAAAAAGAAAGGTCACCCGTGTATGTATGTTGCCACTTGATTAGATCGAATTTAGCGCTGTGGCAGGTTGTCAAATGCGTAATCTATAATTTTCCGTGACCTTCTGAGAGTGATAATCACCACGCTTACATGCTTGTACTGTACCGTTACCGGGCGCTTGATTTAATCTACATTTCTCACACATTCCATACGGTACCCATTGTCATCTTATGATAGATAGACGATAGATACACACAATAACAGTCGTACACGAATGCTGCAAGACTATTTAAATTTTATAATAATTTATTTAGTTTCCTTTTTATTAGAACTATATAACAATATATACAGTTAGGCAATAAAGATCATGAAATGTATCCTTGCTAGAATCTGACAACGAAAGACGAAAGAACGTGAATAGAATCTAGAAACTTAAGCTTACACATGAAAATAAAACACCTAACTTCACTACATGAGTATTGATGGATCGATCGATGTTTTGTCATTTCTTCATCGCGTTTGGTTTTAAGGGTTTGTTCTACAAGTATTGATATATTTTTATGTTGCCGTTTCTGCTGTTTGTTTCTTTGTTTGTTTATATTGTGGTTGATTTATTAGATTGTACGGCTACTTTTCTTGAATGGGTTTGTAGGATGAACTGTTCCGTCCCCGTTCGATTACAGTGACTATTTTATTATTAAACAGTGTTAAACACTTGCTTTTTGCCCGCACAATTAATCGCTTACAATTAAAAGTGCTGCAGTGTGTTCAGGAGGTAAAGTAAAACACAAATGAACTAATAATCACCTTTTTTTATGTTGCTGTATTTAGGGTTTTAATTAGAACGGTTTTTGTTTCTTGTTGACACTAATTCTACATTCATGCAAGTGTGATTTGGTTTACGAGTTGGTTTGTTTTGCTTCATGTTTTATTACGTTGTTAAAGATACTACTACCTAGAAGTGTCTTTATTTCTTTTGCTATATTTGAATCCATCTGCTTGTTGGTGCACCGTATTGCCACACCATTTATTGAGTTAAGTACATTAGCGTTAGCATTCTGACTTCCCATTTGCAGCAATTCTGACCAGAACCTGCGCTTAAAATCTGGGAAATAAGTAATCCAACAGTAGTACTAGTACTTCTAGTTTCTAGTAACGATCCTACGGATATTTTTGGATTGGAGTTCCGTGTGCGTGTCGCCGTTGCTGCAGTATCGGAAACGGATAAGACGGCAGCCCACAAAACGTTTCTACAGTTCTCTAAACGCGAATGAACAAACTACGCAACCCTCGCTTCTCTGGCGCACTACTAGAGTTGTGCGCGCTAGGTAACTAAACTAGACGGCACTAAATCTAATCAGAGTGAGTACGCAGTGACGGTAGAAAGAAAGAGTAATTTCGCTACCAATAAGACTAAATGTACTTAACTAAACTAGAACGCACTAAATCTAATCAGAGTGAGTACGCAGTGACGGTAGAAAGAAAGAGTAATTTCGCTACCAATAAGACTAAATGGCAAATATTTGAGTACAAAAGTTACGCTATACATAGATGTATATATATCAAACGTTTTCTGGTACTAATGCTTCTGCTACAGCCGGTACAGTGTTCCGTCGATAGAAATTGGTCGATTTCGATTCCTTCTTCATCGGCATTAATTTATTGGGGAGGGGTAGGAGGGGATGTTATCACTCCCACTGACTCTTTTCGGGTGTATTTTTATGCTTTTATACTTCGTCATGCTTCTTTCGTTTGGCATACGGGTTTATATGGGTTAGTGACTGTTGGTCTACCTTTTCAGTTAATGAACCGTGCGATTGAGTTGAGCTGTTGGGAGATGATGAATATGATGATGCAGCTTTCGGTGCAAAGCCTTGCCTTGATGCGAATGTGTGATGGGTGTATATAAATATTTATTTTGTTTTGTTTTATTATGTACTCTTTCTTCTCTTTTATATGGACTTGTCAGTAGATGGCGTGTGTGTAATCGTGATGTTCTTGTATTCGGACATATGTTTTACTATATCAATGTATCAAGTAAACTAGTGTTATGGTTACCGTTTTTTTTACAGCAGTGTTGCTTGTGTTGTTTGTCGTTTCTTTACCATTTATCGTCAAGTACAGTTACAGATGGAGTTTGCTACACTAATGTTTGTTTGAAGAAGAGTAACTCGGAAAATGGGTAATAGGTGTGTATAAAGATAGTTATGTAGGTATGTAGAGATATAGGTATAACGCTCGTTAGGTAGTTTTGTTAGGTAGGTTAGGTTAGGAGCAAATGGTGAAGGAACAGTCCCAATTGGCGTAGTAACACGATGTTTTGGTAACACGAGTAAACTAGAAATTCGAAGTTGTTTAAAGTCGTACACGATCGATTTTTTTCTCATCTCTTAGCTCCAATGATGTAATGTTTTGTTAATTTTCGTTAATTTTGTAAACACCAATCACATAAGTTTTGTTTTGTTTGTTAGTGACGTGAGCGATTGCATCGGCACAAGAGGACGATTCTGCTTGTGCACGGTCGAAGGATGTAACTGTCTTAGGTTATACAACTGAACAGCGCGTCGAAACAGGAGAAAGGGATAACAACTTTCATTATAGCTTATACCACACTGGTAGTGGATGTGCAACAATTATCGACATGAAGATTTTGGGGGAGCAAGAGCACTATCAAGTTTTATATCCTTTCGATAGGTGTTTTCTACCTTCATAAGCTGATCATGGTTGATGAGCGTTGATCATCTGAACGTTCCTTCGATTTTCCATTTCACTTTGGATTCACTTTCGATTCACTGTTCGACTTTCTCTTTGCTAATGTTTTTTTTTCCCTAGTGGTACATACTACATAATAAATGTGTTAAAAATTGTGTATATGCTTTAAAATTTGAGAATTGTTTTTAACAGCTAATTATTCTTTAAATGTTATTTTTGTTTGTTTTAATTTTGTTGGTTTCAGCTAAAAATTAAAAAAGGCCGATGCGTTCGACACTTATTTTTTATACATCAGAGTTTTTGTTTAATGATTTTCGTCCAACGCTTGACAGTTTCTTTTAATATATATTCTTTTTGACTTTTAGTGTGGGTTTTTATCTGGCTTACCGTGGTTGTAAGTTTATCGTAACGTTATGCTCACATCATCTCGTGTTAGGATTTTAGTGTTTAAATTTTTCTTTTTCTATAATGCAAACATTAAGGCTACTTCAACGAACTGCTCTTTTTATGATTTTTGTTTTGTTTTGCAAAAGATTCGCTACCTCGACGCTTCATCTTTCACAATCGCTAATTGCAGTAGATGACAAATGCTTTACTGGATTCTGTGTACTGTGTTTAGCCGTACCCATCTTCTTAGTGTAATTATCACGTGAATTGTATTTCTTATTTGCGTAACAATACACGATTCGGGCTCGGTATCCATTACAACTAGTTTTGGTGCGTAATGGGTGTTGTATGTTTCGATTATTCTAATGTACTTTATTACTACTTAGAAATTAATTTCATACTTTTGGTTTGTTTAGAACCGAATGTAAGAGCTACTACTCGTGGATTTCGGGTTCCAGTTGGACCACAAGATAGTAACATCCCGATTACTGAAACCGGAACTGAAGCATACGAAACTGAATCGCTGTTTTAAAGAGCACATTAAAATATCTGATTAATATTTTGCACCGTTTCTTTTCTGCAAGTTTTTGTTTCGCTGAAGTTCGCATTAGTAGGAGCAGTGCGTGAATAACAAAACGCAATTTTCATTAGAGTATCCATTATCACGATGTTCGTTTTTACGTCAACTTGTACACATCAAGCTTACAGTTGGTTCCTTAGTCAGCTGTTTGATGGTACAATCACTTAGTAAACATGCAGTTTCTGTTAGGGATATTTCATTGAGAGTGTTTATTTTTCGGCACACAACTTCCTGTTTGTAACGGGTCAAAATAGATTGGCTCCATTTAGAGTCTGGTTAGATGGAGTAAAAATTTTTGCCAGGCGGTACATATGAATTACATGTGAATTGTGAACTGTAATTTGTTGTCTATATACCTTAAACGTAACCTTATGAATGTAAAATCTTTTTTCTCAGGAACGACCTAGGTTTATGATTTATGATTCTCCCTCTTTCTCTCTCTTTCTAAGTATCTCTACGATTAATTACCACACTTTTGAAAAACAACCATACCATAGAGCATTTGGCATACACAAATGGATAACGAACTCTAGAAAATGATAATACATAAACTGTGCTTTACATAAATCCAGTGGTCTTTTGTTTGAAATCCAATTACAGTTATTGGATATCTGTAGATTCCGGTTAGTTTTAATTGGCCACAATTCATTTGCAATGTCCCCTTCAAGAGGTTGATGAATAAGTGCAGGCTCAATGCAATCTGGTAGGCTGTCTTCCAAAAAGGTAAATTGATTCCTCCGTTACATTATTTAAAGCAATATTACCAAGACATTGTTGTTGTCGATTTATATTTAACTATTTCCTTTACTGGGCTTTTAGTTCGACTAATATGTAACAATTCGTGTTCGTGGTGTAATGCACTGAAAGTACAAGAATGGGGTTCAATGGTGCATTGTCAATTTAAAACTCCTGCCCATGCTTCCTTCTCAGTGTGTTGCGTTCGTTTTTATCGAAGAAACCGGTATACATACTTCTTCTTAGGACTGAAAAAGTGATTGGAAAATAATTGAATTTTCTGGAATCTTTTGCCATCTACTGGTTATTCAAATGTTTTAGGAACAAAATTAATAGGAGGAAACGTGAAGAACTGAAATCAAAGCCTTTTATTCATTATTCATTGTTGCCTTTACTTTGTCTCCTGGCTCATCAATTGTTTGGTAAGAGGGTGCAATGAAAGCACACGTTTACATGCGAGCTAAATATTAAAAGCGATTTTTGTAAACGAATAAAAATTTGCAAATGCAAATCTCGATTCCATTCGGTCCAATACACTCGCAGATACCGTTCCTACCTGGCTAAGCTACCTTGCAATGGCGCTGGAAATTTCGCAAACCATTCTAAGTGATGTACGGTCGTGGTAAGATTTGGTCATGAAAGTTATGCTATAATTTGCTCGATGAAGCTAAAGCTTTTTTTTTTACTTTCTCGTGCACAGCCTGCAATTGGGTCATTTTAAAACGATGGGAACATAAAAGTTATTGATAGACAATGGAGTGAATTTTAAAAGAAAGATATAACGATTTTTTTGCGCCTCTATCTAACGTACCAATCAGACTCGTAGACAGAACGTTTAATTTGAAGGAAAAAATGAAGCAATGATGAAAAGAAGGCCCAAAAGTAATTAAAGTATAGTACAATTGTATGATTTGCTTGTTAATCAAGCGAGGCACTTAAATAAGAACGGATAATTCATCGAAGTGTGGCAAGGCAGGATGGTAAATACTCGGTGGATTCCTATTGTAGCTTACGGAATAAACGCATTGCTTAACACACGCTAAACGTGCTGTAAACTCAATAATAACATTGTACAGTGGGAGACGTTTGTATTATTCACGTGGTCTTGGATAAGAATTATTATTTCGATTCGCTAATGTTTTTTCTTCTTCTGATACTTCTAAATCGAATATACTCAAACGCATGGATCGTGGGTACTATGCGCCCGGACGTTGGACCATTCATTGTTGAAAATATAGCAAAACTTGCGAATAAAATAAGAGACGCTAGATGATGCGCCTTCTTTTCCTACGAATTTTCTTGTATCATTTATCACATTACGCCATGGTGTGTGTGTGTGTGTGTCTACTACGACGGACTAAAAATGTTCTCCCGATCACTCCGCTATCGAGAGCGCAGGATGTTAATGCATTTAAAGATAACTCACGCTAAAGCTTTATTGGTTTGTTTTCCATTTCGTAACGACTGTTTTGTTTTCCGTAACCTTACTGTGGTGTTTAATAGACGCCGTTTAACCAATAAAAAGCAAATATATCTCCAAATTGCTTGTTTTCAGCTACAGCTGAAGTTGTCAAATTTTATTAGCAGATTTAGAAGTACCGCTGCTAGCATTGTTTGGAATATTTTACCGAAGAGTTTTAGAGATTCAAACAGAAACGGATAATAGTGACTAGTATCAGTACTGAAGATACATTCAAATAATCACCATCACACGATAACATCGCTAGATCACCACCAGGATGTGTGTACTCTTACTAGATCATGATCGGTGATCTTCGTTGTATAAAATGCAAACGGACTAAACAGGAAAGACCAGATGCAGCAGACAGGTTTTGTTTGCTATTCACAAATTAAATAAAACTTAACACTAGTCCTACTCTTTCCTGTTGATGCAGAATGATAACAATGAAATGCGTAAGCGAATAAGATGAAATCTTTCGATGTGCTGACTGCAAGGCTCTTTTATTGGACAGTAAGAAGGCCAGCGGTAGATGTCCGATCAAGCATCTTCAATGACAACCCCTGCTTCAATGTCGACCATGCATCGGAGTGGTTTTGACTAACACCATTCAGAATAATATTTCCTTCCTTAAGCCTATGAGCTATTGGGTTCTATCATATTCGTTCGAGAGGAAACAAAGAACAAACACAAACTGAAGAACCGCTTCAACTGGATATCTCACTAGACACATGGGGTAGTTTGAGATGCGTTGTCTTTTTTTTTTTAGAGATGTCTTATCATGCTATAGTTTCCTATTGTACCTAGATTCTTGCCAGCGGATGAAATCATGTCGCTCGAAACCGTTTCAGGATGCTGTAGTGGGATAATCCTGTTCATCGCTTGTCGTAGTCAGCTTAGTTTACATATTATACGATCGACTGCGAAATCTGGCTACTTGAGAGTGTATTTCACGATCAATCGACGACGATCGATAAATTCGTTACTAGTCCCGAAACTTATGTGTACGTTAATGGTGTAGAAGGTGGAGTATGGTTTATGCACTTTAAGGCAACAGAAACGCTACCGTGTTTTTTTTTAAATTCATTTCTTCTACCGAACGATAGCCGCTCCTCCGGCCAGCAAACAAGGAATATGAGACGTTATTTTCCTTTTTCTATTTATCAGGTAAGGTCCGCTTTTGTTCACTAGTGTTATTTAGCTAATGTGGAGTTTCAAAATATTTATGGAAATTCTATTTTGCTATCTCTCGAGTTCATACTAGCCGATTTGATCGACAATGAAAACTCAGGAAACGATCGGCACTACTTACTAATTTTGCATTCTTGCGTTAACTAAGTTTAAACGCTTTCTTGTCTGTTCATCCCTTTTGCATACAAACATACGCTCTCTCCATCTATCTCTCACAGACACGTATAATGTTTCTTTCTTTCAGTTTCCCTTTCTTGCAATAAGGTTGTTGCCGTCACTTCCCCACTGGCCAATACCCTTTCACATCGTTGAAATAACACTATGTTAGTAAATGGGTTAATGCACCTCTAATGGTTGCTGTCCTACGGCGGGCTCTGTAAAGCAGTAGCCCGCAATGGGCAATGATTTACCCTCTGTTTTTATGTAACGCTAAACTAATTTTTTATATCTCTAAGTAGTCTTTTTTCCTTTTAAGTGGCGTATGCGACCGTCCGGTCCCAATACCTTATCCTAAACCGCTATCTCCTTCGCACGGATATTTCTCCACCTCCACGATGCACATCCTATACTTTGTATGTGTGTAGCTATGCTTCTAGTCAGCCCAACCGGTACTATCGGGGGCGCTACGCACGGCCGAATACTAGAACCGGGAGGCACGTTCCCGCTGCTTGGTGAATTTGCTGCCCGTTCCGGTCACCGATCCTGACGCGAGCGAAGGTGTGGCGTAGCAGCTGGTCGAGCTGCCCGAGGAAGATAGGAACAGGTCGGAATGGAAGGATTCGGACGCGACCGTTGGTGGCGGCGGGGGAAGTGGGGGATGGTTGGGATCGGATAGCTCGATTCAGCTGCTTGTCCGGTGGCTGCCTAAATGCGTGTCGCCGGTGGATGACTGTGCGTTGCTGTTGTGGAGTGCGGCATAGGATGGTGCTACATTGCCGTATGCCGACTGCGTGCCGAAGCTGTTTGCGTACGAGGAGTTAGCTATCGCAGGCACTAGTGCCACCGACGAGGACGAGGAGGAGGCGACCGGCCCTCCTACGACCGGAGCACTCGTCGTCGACGGTGGCAGCAGCGTTTCCGGCAC
Organism: Anopheles christyi; assembly: GCA_000349165.1. Lineage (NCBI taxonomy): Eukaryota > Metazoa > Arthropoda > Insecta > Diptera > Culicidae > Anopheles > Anopheles christyi. The sequence goes on along the minus strand of KB693423.1, from coordinate 8,077 downwards.
GAGATGGGGCGTCCGGCTCGAGATGGGCGGCAGGATCGGACTGGCCGGCCACGGGTAGGCCGGTGTCGATGTCGACGGAACACTCCTAAAAGAGAAACTGGTTTACGAAACATGATGAGCAACACAAACACACCGAACATCGACTTGGAAGTGAACTAGAAGCCGTTGTCGTTGGGTTGATTCGGATTTGTTTTGCTGTTGTTGGGATTTTTTTACTGTTGGGTTTTAAGATGTGGTAGTGATAGGTGTGGTGGATGTAGTGTTAGTTGTAGTAGAAGTAGTAGAAGTAGTAGTAGTAGTAGTAGTAGTATTATTAGTTGGAGCTGTTGTTGTGTTGGCTGTAGTAATTTGTTGTGTTGATAGAGATTAGTATTCAGTTTTCCTAAAGATGTCCCGAGAGCATCAGGGCTTATTAAGTATCCTTTTAGGATTCCAGCATCCCTTAGAGACGGAAGATTATTTTTGGATAAACTTCAACTGTGCAGCACAATCGGTTCTGTTTCGTTCTTCCAAACCGGTATTCGGTCCAGCTGATTTGCGCCATGCGCCATGCTGATGCATACTAGTTGGTTAGTTGATTGGTTGGTTGGTTGGTTTTGTCGGGTGGAGGTGGGATGGTTTGAGCGAGCAACATTGGACGCTGGTGGAACTTTATGAAAATAGGAAATTTTTGCGGCATGCTTCACGGTACCTGGAGTGCGGTAGCATTAGTGGCGAGCCAAGCGGTGGCGCCGGCGTTGGCAAGCCGGACGATGAGCCCGTGGCCGCTGCATCCGGGTGCAGGAAGTTGCGCCGTTGATCCACCCGCTCCTGATGCTGCGTCAGGCATCGCGTTAACACTTCCGGAAGATTTTCGATTTGTGTCTGGTGTACAAGGAGAGAAAAGTGACAGTGTTATGACACGATTATGGTTGAAATGAAATTGCTTCCGGTGGTGTGGGTGCGATACACCATAGATCTTGAGGTTTACCTGCAGCGATGTTAACTTGTCCTCTAGACTGGTGATTCGTTCCTCCAGAGCGTCCTGTCTAGTTGACATATCCGATACGATCTCGTACACAGTGTTTTGCGTCTATGGAGAAAGTATAATTAAAACAAGGCGACACAAAGTATATTAGCTTATAGAATAATTTTTAATTAAAGTATGGTGTATACATTTATTTTATTTTGTATTAGAGTGTGCACAATGCTATAGCTTCTTATCCATTTTAGCAAACTCACACAAATTTAAAAAAACGTTTTTATTCAGGATATGAAAGCTTTCTTCGGGAGTATCAGAAATTGTAATGTAAATTGATAAATTCAAACAAAATATTAAAAAAGACATCAAAGTATCACATCACAACAGAGAATAAAGATTTTTGAAGATGGAAATGGTATACGAAATTTGCCTCTAAATTTAGCCTTAAAATCAAAATTGTTTGTCTCAGCCAGCAGGCAGTGTGCCCCAACTTTTCATTATAAAGCACACATTCTTGCCTTTTTTGTCACCAACTTTTGTGTCTAGGACCCCAATTGATGGCAGGAAGCAAAACATGTCCAGAGATTACTTTAGATAGTTTTTGTAACTGTTTGTTTCAAAGTATGTCAACTGCAATTGCATTTTCTGTTATCACGTATTTTAAGGGGTTTAGTGCACAATACAAATACTTTTTACGCCGTTTTGTTACATAAAATAAAATAATCATACATTTGATTTCATATTCTGGTTTTGTAACATATAAGTTATCCAAAATCAGCTAAAATACCTACATAATTTATAATGATTCATGTTTCAGGCAAAATTAGTTACCTAAGAGATAAAATGGATGGAAACTGCCAAAAACTGATGCTTTAATGGAAACATGTTATAGATGTTGTCCCAAATTGATGGCTTAAAGGCAAAATTTAGCAGAAAGTACTGTACATTTTCAAAATATATATTTTTTAAATGTTTTGAAATGTTTAACAATATATCTAATCTAAACGTTTTAAACGATGTCTTGGCGTAAATGACCTACGCGGTCATACCGGGGGCTTATACAGGCTTACCAGACTTTGATTTTATTTTATTACATAGCCGCATAGTCAGTCAGTCCTTGCCACGGGGAAAAGGAATTGAACTACATCCGGCCTTTACAGGAGCCGGTGCGCCTATCAATAAGACCACCGGTCTGGTCAAAATTGAAAATATAGATTTTGAATAAGCTTTTGGCTTGTTCATTTTTTTGTTTATTTCTTGGCGTTTTTTAAAAGTATTTTTCCATTGTAAGGCTTTTAGTACGTTCCGTTAAAATACTCTTGAAACACGTTTATTGACATAATAAACCTACCTTTGCCATGTCGGTGATAGTGTTTGCATTGTCCATAAGCTTTCGCTGATCCATTTTAACTTTTCGAAGGCTTAAAAGAGTAATAAAGAAGGTTGAGTTTACGTTAGATTTTAAAAATTGATAAGGTTGTACATAATTTTAAAAATGGAATAATTAATTCAAAAAAACTATTTAAAAACTTTGATTTAGTCATATTTATTACCTTATTTCAAGAAGTTTTGACTGTTTCTCACATATTTTTAAATAAGTCGATTGACTGTTTTTCAGCTAATACAGTCATTAAATCAAATTAAAAAATATTGTATCATTAATTTTTTCAATTGCTAATATTTTTATATTCGTTGCCATCAGGGTATAAAGACGAATTAAACAGTGAGACCAAAGTCATTTTAATAAAGCAAACATCACCTCTACAGCAGAGCTGTAGATTATCGGTTCGATGTGTAACTAATGAGCAAATGTAACAGAAAACGAGCGGTTTTGTGTTGTATGTTGAGTTCACACTGTGACGAAGAGATGCACATGCTGTGTAAAAGTAAAACCCAAGCAGAAATTTTCGGAGTGTGGTGTGCCAACAAACAACTATTTCCGGTTTCTCAAAGAGAGCGTAAGTAATGCGAATAATCATTAGTTTGATCACCACATTGTGGGTCTCAAGTTTGTTGCAGTTCGAATGTAATCATTCGATTAGTAGATTAGTTGATTGGATCAGTGTTTAGTTATGTGTTTAGTTTAGTTTGACCCGGTACTTTGATTTAAATATATGAAATTCAAGACTCTCAATTCATTCGATAAAATAGTTAGTTGATAGATAATTTTGTTTTAGTGAAAGATAAAATTATTGTCAATAGAAAACACTTACGCGTAAATAGCCAGCAGAAACTTCCTTTGATGCGTTCGTACCCGCCCAGGATTGACACGTTTTACTAGACGGGTGTGTTTGTAGATAAGCCAGGTTTCCCGAAGTACATTGGCAGCAGCATTTTTCAACTGAAAAAAGATTACGCAGGTTATTAGTATATTGAAATATATTAAAGGCACAGCACTTGTCTAAAGTAACTAATTGAACGTTTGTAACATTTAAAGGGATCACAAATGTTATCTTATTTGGAGCAACAACAGCTGTCGGTTCTAAAGCAAAGTTTGGTATACCCTTAGAAGAGGATAAATTGACCAACACGCAAACCGGAATGACAAATGGCACGGACTGTATTGATCGTTCAGTAAGCAAAATTTATTCCTGTGCTTATTTTTAAGCCCGAGCTCATTTTACCTATTTCTGGTTCATTGAAAAGTTTCTACTGGTTCGCATTACCAGATCGATTGTCACGGTAAGCCTCGCGGACAAAAGAATTGGTTTCGTGGTCAAGCACAGGGTACGCAGCGTTGAAACCCAGCCAACTTCAAAAAGCCATCGTAGATAAGTTGCTCCCGTAAGACGTATGACATGACATAAGCCATCGTTCGTTTTCCCAGTGCGGCGAGCGGTTGGTAAAATAGTGTCATTAAACCTAACGATGGCGATGATAGGAATCAGCCGAAAATGGCATTCCCGAGCAAGCACCGTGATCCGTGATAAGTTTATAATGAAGTGGAAAACCCGAGCTAGCATCCAATAGGGGATAGCGTGAACAAAATACGGACAGTGCTTCTTAAATTATCTTCCGTTCTTACGACTCGAAAACACCCAATGGACGGTTTTTGCGGCTGTGATGTGGTATGCGATGACACCGGACCGAACAGGTTTTCCAGTGGGTTTTGCTATGTTTCATTCCTCCCCGTGCAGAGTTCAACCAGCTTATCTTCGCCCTAGTGCTTGCGAGCGCAAAAAAGAGAGGACACACGAAGGCATTGGTCTGTGCTTTGCCATGGGTAATTATTGCGCCGCAGAATAAATGGGTACGCAATTTTTCTTTCACCTTCCCATGGGGTTAGCCATGCGTAGAACGAGGTTAAGTTTCAGTTTTTGCCGAACCGTTGGCCAAAGCCTCACTAAACGAACCGATGGTATTGGCTTTTCGGTCATCGCAAGCAGATGTGTTTAACGAGCAGTGTCGTTCGAATTTCCGCATTCGTCTGCACAGTGCGTACAGGCTAATGTCCTTTTGGTGTCAGTGATGATTGTTTCATTTTGAGTACTGTCAAGTCAGCTCACGAATATTCGGTACTGTGATAAAAATTTATCGCTATGATTTTATAGATAGCAATTTTCAAGCTGTCAACTGTTTCAATATTTAAATAAAAAATTGAAAGCTCAGTGCATTGGATTGACCATTACATTTGAAAATAAAAAATGTAGATTTTTCCTGCGAATTTCCTGCTGGTTATTTCATTTCTTCTTTGACATTTAACTTCACGTGTAGCGACACTTGTTTCTGGAGCACCTCAAATTGAACCTCAAAAAGTAAATGATGCAAGCTATATGCACCGGTGTTAGGTCAAGGTTTTAGGGAACCGAATATCGTTCATCATTTCTTCTTGAGTTAGACAGCACTGATGGCGTGCCATAAATCATCGCATTCGTTTTCGTAAAACGAAGCCAATCGCAAATGGTGGGTTTCAATTCAATCCACGCCATACACTTTACTCCTAGGACACGTATTCGCCATTTGGTGCCCGTATAATGCAGGTGTCTTTCTTTTCTCGACGAGAACTTATTTTCATCGTAAGTAGCAATCAGTTTGACAAGCACAGTGTGTAAGAAATGTTTCAATCCAGCATCAGCGCCTGTAACCTCACATTCGTTATAAAAAAACACTAAATATTTGTGAACGAGACCTTTGGATGAGAAAAGTTGTCCTTCATTGTTGCATCAAATAAACTGATTTTAAGTTTTTACCAGGACCGGTGAAACTGGTGAAACCGAGGTTCCCGTATGTTCGATGATCGGAAATTGGAACGACAGTCGAGTTCATCGCCGGTTCCAAGCAACCGCAGTCAGAAGGCCACAAGCTTTGAAATTAAATTCAAGTTCTTCGAATATCGTATGTGCATTTCACACACAACTTCAGACCAGTTTGCTGACATCTTATGCAAGATACGTTTGCTCTTAATTAGCTGTTGATTTTAAAACAGATCATTGCTGCATGCTTCTGCGTTTGCAAAATGATATCGGAAAACTGTTCCCAAATGAGGTGTACTTATTTAATTACCAATGAGGGTATGTTGATTTATTTTCAAATAGATGAAAATTAAGAAAGTGCTTTTCGTGGTTTCTTAAATGAAAACGATCAAAGCGATCATCACTCTTCGATGGAGTGCAAGAAACTGGCAAAATATCATGAAACAATAATTATTTAGCATGGGATTAAAATGTTTAACTATTTACAGCTTGTTTCTTGTTATTGGAAGAGTTTTGTTAAATTTGCTTTAAAATTTATTAATTTTTCACAAGATTGTTCCGAAATTGATCCAACAGCTACATGTACGAATAAACAAAAAGCTTATTTTATTGGATTTAATTTAATTTAAACCGCCTTGTAAGCCGCTAACAACTTACATTTATTTGCAATTTTGTATTTGATTATGGAATATATTTTAAAGTAATATGACATGGTGATTGAAAGTGGATCGATTCTTACCTTAACCTATAAGCAGGATTAACTATTAACAACTATGGGTAAAAAAAAGTCGCACGCTTATTAAAAACTTGTTTATGCTGGCCTAGACCAAACATGCAGAAGAAAAAGAAGAATAAATACAAGAAACTGTATTTATTATGAGAAGACCCTTAAAATCACACAAAAAACACAACGTATTGCTCTTTTGTGTGATTGCTTCGAGCACTACCAATTAGATTGAGGCCTGGTTTTTTTTGTAAACTTCTCTTTATCAAATTTTCCAAACACCAAACTCCGCAACCTAGAACGTGTGAAGCGTTGGCAAACGATCAAACTGCTTATGTCTGACAATTTGTCTGATTTGGCACACCGAATGTGTGTTTAAATTGTTGCTTCTAGAGTTTTATCTCGCAGACGGGTCCTTTGCTTGGGCATTTTCTGCGTGTGTGTGTGTCTATTTGCTAGTTTATTTCCGAAACACGCAACCATCCACGATAAAAAAAAGTTACGCGAAGAATGTTGCAAACGAGCCACTTATGTTTCACCCCTTCTCGATGCCATGTAACGTACATCACACAAGTTAGCTAAATATGCATTTTCATCAATTTGCCACTTACCCGCTTGGTGAGCTGCGTATCCATCATAAAGTTGTGCACGTGCTTTTCCGCTCGCGTCAGCTCGAGCTTCCGGGAGACGACTGCCACCAGCAGTGCGGTACAGCCCGCGCCCTGCCGTCCGAAACCGCGATCCAGATCGTTAAAAGTTAATTAGATTAGTAGCAGCAGCAAACCCAGGACCAGGAAGGGAGTCCGGCCACACCGATGCCCAGAGTGTAGAATCGTTCCGATCGAATATTGCGATTGGTGGCCAGGAAAGGCGATAAGAAAGAAAAGGATCAAGAAGAACAAAAAAGAAAGAGCGAAAACATCGCTGATCAGTAATGGTGGACAGTAAAGTTGATCCGGTTCAGGCCGCTTCTTTCCCGTGTGCGGCGTGTCCCCCTCCGGCATTACAACAGGGATGCAATGCAGTTTGGGTAACACATCTCGGCGAGCTGATTAAATTTTTCCATTTAGAAGTTTGGTGTTTTATTCGTACAAAGTATCGTGTTGTATCGTTTTCGGGTGTTGTATTTTTACTTGGGGTTGTTTATTTCGTTCCAGGGGGTAGGGGTGTTAAAGGTGGACTAGAGGGGTTCTGTGTGGGTGTGTGTATGCATGCGTGTGTTAATATGTGTGATACAGGATATTAACCGGCATATGAGCGACCGTGCGGACGGGCAAGCGACCAATCGTATGGAACACGTTAAGCATGAACGAGCGCCACGCAGAGATGGTAAGAGAATAAAGTAACATAACAACCGTTGGCGCGTACGAACTTTGTTGCGGTAAATACATACACACACACGTAAGCGCGATGCTGCTTCGTCCTGCTGGTGTTGTTGTCGCTGTTGTTGCTGATGCTGTTAGGTGAGCTTAAAGTTTTTGATTATGTCCTTTCGTTGTGTGCGGAGCTGTGTAGGTGGATGCTCTGTGTGCGTATGGACTTGAGTGGAAAGGTGCGAATGGATTTCGGAATAAAAGGTAATCTTACTTTGCCTTTTTGTTTTACTTTTAGATTACAGTGTTAAGTGAGAGTGAACAGTGTGTGTGTGTGTGTGTGTGTTTGCAAGGTTGAGTAAAAAGAATTAAGCGCCGCCTGCATGTTTGAAGAAAATTATTTTCCTCCACTCGAAAAATCTTCTCATCTTAAGGTTTGTTATGCAGCTGCTGCTGCTGCTTCTGTTGTTATTGTGGTCACGGTTGAAGGTATGGCCGCAGCTTACAAAGTTCATTTCGTTCGAGCCAAGCGTTACCGGCTTACACTGTTCCAGCTGGGATGCGGGAAGGCTTCGGTACCACTTCCGGACGACAGCTGTGTACTGTTTCAAAACTGCTCGACAGTGCAAGATTTACGATCCTTTCCGCTGCGCGGTGGAGAGACAGCTCAAAATTGTGAGTTAAAAACTCGCACACTGGACCCAACTCGGAGAGAAAAGTAAACAGGGACGCATAGGAAGCTTCACAACGGATGTGTGTGTGTGTGTGTTGGGTTAGTTGTTAAAAAATGTAAAAGTTGTGCCATCGTTTGACGTTACTTGAAGGATATAACATAATTTGCACCAGTATATAATGGAGGCGTTGTTTTGCAGTTGAAATGACGTAT
>KB693412.1:0-12585 GCA_000349165.1 Anopheles christyi | reverse complement strand
AATTGTTTCTAGAGAAAGACTATCCAAAATAAAGAGCCTGAGCTTTCTTGAAGGATGAAACAATATCAAATGGGTTTCGGATGAAATTCGCCATCCGAACGAGTTGTTTTAATGTGGAAAGGCTTTCACACTTAACAAAGCGGTGTATTCTGCAGCATTTTAATATTAGTATTATTTTTATCTTTTACTCTCTCTCTCTCTCCTTTCAGCCAACACGAGTTTGCCAACGAGAAGGAGTACAGCCAATACATGCAGAGTGTTGGCGCAGTGTAAAAAAAATATCAAATCTCACAAAAGGGCACCCACCCCTGCAGCTGCAGCTAGGAGTAATCCCCTGTCCCTCATGCAAAACACACTCATAGTCACCCCCACCCACAATACTCAGAGCATCGCAAAATTCGTCGAAAGTGACAGCAGCAGAAGTCTCGTAATACTCCTCCTCCCATCAGCGCCAGCAACTCATCGAAATTAACGGGAACCATCTTGGGGAAACGATTGCGAAACAGTCTGAAACTCTCCAACACACATACAATGCAAAATGATAAATAAGATAGGAAGTAAATAGATAAGATTAAAAATGAAATAAAAACAAAACAAGCTGAAAATTGGAATGAAATGGAGAAGAGAAATTTTAAAATGAAAATAAAAAGTCGAACATAAAAAAGGTCCCGGAAACAGCACACAGTGGTGCGACGGTAGCACAGCAACTGATAATTAATGAAATAATGATAATAAGTAATTTTAACAACAGTCCAAACACGACTACTAGCTACAAGATTTTAATTGTTTTACCAGGTGTTGTGTTTCATCTTTCATTTACGTTCATTGTTTAGCAATTGTTACATACGGTTAGCGGGTGCGGGCAAATTCGAGTGACACAAATGTAAAACAAAAGAAAAGATCAGAAAAACTAAACACAACTTTAGTCTGTAAGAAAAGTACAACCAGTAAGAGAGAACGGAACGAAGTTGTTTTAGTTTTTAAGCTGCGCAGCAAACAGCGTAACAAGATTCAATTAACACAAACATGAGCGAAGCATAGCCCTACAACAAGTCTAGCCATGTCAGCAGGGGTAAGGAGCGAGTCAAATTCAAAGAGTCAACTCAAACTCTCGCACCATGTTGATAGTCAAATTAAAATCGAATGCCTCTCACTAGGCCGCTCAGTTCTTGTGCGTCTTAGTGTATTATTGACTCAAATGTTTTTTTTAGTACATCTTAGTACGAACGCAACACTTCAGTTTATGACACAAACAGCAATCTTTCCGCCATATTTAGGTTTCCCGCAAACTTCTACAACTTGTAGTATTTCTACTACTACCATCACTTACTCTATTAGTGCAAAGCAAAACTCGAAACTCTCGATAGTCCCATGTGCAATCATTTTGATATTTTTTAATCCGATTATCTAAACCAATACCGAATCTGGCGTAGCAAAACTAATGTTGGCTTTGACGAAAAAAAAAAAACAAACCCGTGTTGTGAATAGTATATGACGCAGGGAACGTATCGGTAGACGGTTTAGTATTTAATGCAAACAGGACTCAGCCACTCAATGTACGTATGTTGGTGTATTTTTTTTTAAAGATTTTTAAAGAAATACATTCATTCAGAACGATTCAAGTTAAGATTCACTGCTTTTAAGCATACGACTAACAAACAAGAAAAAACAACCATTATGGGGAAAGAAAAACGTCTTACTATACTCGTTACTAACAAACTCTCTCTCTATCTCCCACCAACTCATAATCCTATCCCTTTCCGTAGCCAAAAGGATCGAAAAAAAAACACTTATGATTGGGAGGATATTGAAGAAAAATGATTAATTATATCTTTTTTTTTTCGTTCGATTTGTAACAATTATAACAAGATGATGAGCAAAAAACACACTACAAAGAGTGAATGCATTTTCAATTGCAAATTTGTGTCATTTACAACGCGGCCGTAAGACAGATGTAAGGCAAACTGCTCTAGGTAATAAGATTCGTGTAAGAATTGCACTTCTCCTGTACAGATACACACAGACAGGCGAATGCGGGGCGTGTGCGAAGTAGAAACGCGTTAAAAAACAAAAGTCGATAGATAATAAGCTATTTAACTAATAATAATAACTAATAAAGTATAGAGTGAAGAAGGAATAAAATAAAGAAAACAAAACACAATGCGACAGAGATCAGTTTTGTGCAAATTTCGTAGGTAATGAGTTTAATTATCGTTTTTCAAGTTCGTTTTTGTCTATATCAGTGGATAGGGATAGGGGAGTAAAGAAAATGCCACCCACAAATGGAGTGGAAGATAAAACAAATTTAGAACAAAATGGTTCTAATCGAAAGAAGCTGTTACTGTGGAGGGGAGAAACATATTGGAAATGGAAGGGGAACTGAAAAATTGACTTGCTGTAATAAAAATGAAATTCAATCTGAAAATTCGATTTCTGTGCTTTTCCTTTGGCGTTTGGCGTTTGGGTTGTCTTAAGACACACTTAAGACGGATAATAATTATTTTTGACATATATCACAATTTAAGTAGTTTTATTGTAATTTGTTCAATTCCATACTAACTTCTCACGTGCGTTAGTACGGTGGTCTCTGTCTGCTAAAGGAATGTTACCGTTTTCCAATAAGCAATCCTGGATTTTCTGGTGTCTTCTTCGTCTTCTTCTCAAACAACCTTGGTCTACAACCGTAGCCTGCCAATTAATTGACTAGGCTATCTGTGACTTATAAGTTTAGCCATAGCCGGATAGACTATGTCCTACGTTTGGGGGGCTCGGTCCATATGAAAGTTGAAAGTATGACGGGCATGACCGCAGCCCCTTTCCCCTTCCGGTGCCTTACTATTAACTAAACTCAACAAATCTCTTCAACGGTTTTCAAAGGCTCTTTTCAAAATCAGATCAAGAAATTTGGATTCACAGAATAATTTTCAAGCAAAATATGATCATATGATGTTCTCATTTCTAACTTGATAATCGAAATCATCTATCCGTAGACCGCTTGCATTTAATTTGCAGCTCGCGTATAAAGATTAACTAATAAGGATTTGCATGTAACATACACTTATCAAAAACCAAGTTTTCTTTTGTTAAAAGTCATCCCGGCTGACAGCGTCGATGGCCTGGGAGGCAACCACAGTGCGCTCTTGTCATCTACACGGTTTTTTCTCTGCACTGTATTATTTTGCTTTTTATTGATAAAAGTGACTAAATCCGTGGTAAGAGCGGAAGGAAACTAGCACCGTTGTTATCGGCGGATGTTGTTGGTGCCGCCCCATTATAAAAAAGCCCCGATACAATTATCCTTACCCCAGTGGTGCACGCAACACGGTCGGATTACGCGTTATGCGGTACAATCATCGAATTCCGTGGCACAGCTGGTGATTCCGACTCGGTGGCAGTGTTTTTGTGTACGTGTGCATGTGTGTGCATTCACGGTGGCCACATCCCATCGACGATCGTTCTTTCAACCCTTCCCTTTGTCGGGTTAAACAGAAAAACCATCTCGACGGTACAGTACACACAGCAAAGTTAATCTCGCCTTTCCTGAAGGCGGAACCCGGTACGGAATGTCACTCGATGCAAGTGCACTCCCGTCGGAACTGCTGACGACGGCCGCCCCGTTGGTGGGACTGTCCGGGCTGGATGTTCAGCGCAGTGCCGTACACAAAACGGTCTGGGATGCGTTCAACAACGCGAAAAAGCCCGACACCGAATCCATCCAGTACAAGTTGCTGCCCGCCAACTACGAATTTCCCGTCTCGAAACCGAAACACCAGTCGTACGAATGGTACACACCGAAGGGAATACTCAAGCGGAACTGGATGCTGAAGCACCTGCACGTTCTACCGGCCGTGGTGGTACTGTTTCAGGATCTCGAATGGAACGACCCAAAGTGGACGGAGAAGCAGCTCCAATGTGCCGCCACGATACAGGTGCTAAAGAACTCGCTGCAGGGACGGAACACACGGATTGCGATTGCACTCCTGCAAAGAAGCAACCATCTGCAGCTGGGCGAGGATATGCTAGCGTCGGAGCGTGCGGCCCAGCTTACGAGCAACTGTGACATAAACGCGAAAATGCTGTTCGTACTTCCACACAACGACCATCTGATGGGACACATCTTCCGCCTGCAGTCAGCATTTCTCGAACTGGCCCAATCGTACTACACGCAGATGATGAAACAGATACGCCTCCATCGGGATCAGCTGACCGATGCGCACACGGTGCTAAAGATACGCCACCAGTTTAAGCTTGGCTTCATCTCTGAGCTAAAGCTCGACCAGTCGAATGCGCTGCGGCACTACCGACAAACGTACACCTTCCTGGACGATGTGCGGATCGTAGACACGAACTGCCTGGAGCTGAAAACCGTTGCCGGCTACGTCAATTACAAGATGTGCAAGCTGTTCTTCCGCCTGAACGCACCGAAGGATTCCATCTCCCAGTTTAAGAATCACGTCAACAAGTACCGCCAACGAGCCGGCTTTAAGGAGCTGCTGTTCGAGCATTACGCCTGGCTAAGCGTACAGTACAGCGCGTTTGCCGAACTGTTCTGTGATGCGGTAAAGAATGGATTAGCGCCACTGCAAACGCAACATCCGGGCATCTACTTCCACAAGGCGGCCGAGTACATTGGAATGCGCAAGGAAGCGTTCCTTCAGTGTACCGCACTCGGAACGACCGGTGCCGCCGAACTTGGCAACATTAGCAATTCGGCCCTGTACAGCGATTTCTTCGGCATGCGGGGCAGCGTAAAGACGGGCGAACCGGTGTCCGAGCAGCAAATCATCTGTCTGGTGCAGGAAAACGAAAAATCCTACAACCATTCAGCGGAAATCATTGTCCTGCTGGGGAAAGCGATGGCCCAGTTTAAGGTGTACCGGTGTTTGCGCTTTCGCAAAAAACTTGCTATCGATATGGCGGAAGAGTACCTGAAGAGCGGTGACCACTCTAAGGCACTCACCCTGTACTCGCTCATGCTGACGGATTATCGGGTGGACAAGTGGTACACGATCTTCACGCAGGTGCTGCTGAAAACGCTCCATTCGGCGTACCTGTCGGCGTCGGTGCCGGATTTTGTGTCGTGCAGTATCGAGGCACTTTCGCCGAACATTGCGATGGAAAAGCAGGAGCGTATACTCATTCTAGAAAACCTCTGGAAGGTGTTCCATGTATGTATGGTGTGTTAATTGACTGTGGAAAGCTTTTCTATAGACAAAGTATTTTACCTTTCTAGCGCGTATCGCCCGTTTCGAGCAGTTTAATTGCTCCAGAACTGTCCAACAACTGGCAAACCGCCCTGGTATCCTTCAACACACCCATCAAGATGGATCTCGACCGATTGAGCGATCTGGTCGATTGTCGGCTTACCTTCGAGAAGCGGCAAATTAAAAACGATGAAAAGTTGCAGCTTCTGCTGTACATTCGCTCGCTAACGGAGGTTCCACTTAAGTTGAAAAACTTTTCCATCCTCCTAACAGACCTTAAGTCAAGCAGCGTACGGATCAATGCATCACAGTACGCGGAATATGCCGGTTCGAGCGAAAGCACCGGTTCACCGGTGACGAAAGCATTCGAAGAATTTATTCTTGAGCCGGAAAAATGCTACCGAATACTGTTCGTCGGTGACCGGTACCTCTTCGCGGAGAGTGTGGACGTGCACATCTTCCGACTGGAGCTGCAGATGGGATCGGAAAATACGTACGCGGTCCTATCGGTGCGAGAGAAGCTAAACACGAGCAAACCGTTCAAATCTTACAACCCGCACAAGGATTGTATGGAAAGCATCGGTATTATCAGCTCCTGCTACATCATCCCAACGTGAGTGTAGTTTTAGAGCAAGCGGAGCGGAAAAAAACAGTTACTAACCCCCCTTTGTGTTGATTCCAGCTTCCATCTTGGCTCACAGACCAAGCCAACGAATCAGCCGATGCTGACGAACGAATTCCACCAGGTGACGACGAAAATTTTCAACCAGTCCGATCTTTGCCTGCAAAACGTCGGCGTTAGCATCAGCGTTCCACAGCTGTTACGAAACAATGGTAAATTAGCTACCAACGCAACGACTAGCTAGTGCAGCCTACTGTGAACGTTCCCTTCATTTTTCTCCTCTTCAGTATTCCTGACAACCGATCTAAACCATCCGCTGCAAAAGATCCATTCGCACGTGCAGATCGACATCGGCGAGCTGCAGATGCAATCGTCCACGACCGTTTCGTACTACCTCGCCAGCCTAGTGGCGGGCAATATTGAGCTGAAGCAGCGAATGTACTATCAGATGGAAAATTTACACCAAAGCAAAACGGAGCTTGGCGGCATAGGAAGCATATCGAATGGCAGTAATGGTGCGGTAGATTCTCCTTCCACCCCCAACAGTGAAAAGGAGGACCTGGCGAAGCTGCTGGCCAACGAGAAGAATCTGGCAAAGTACGTGAACAATCACAACGTAAAGATTGAATTCCTCGACACCGATGGGCAGGTGGTGCGCAAGATCAAGGAAGATACGGTGGTGGTACCGTGCGTGGAAGAGATCAAGCTGACCGGGCGGTTTTACACGCTTAGCCGAGAGGCACTAGCGCAGGCGTACCGGGACGAAGACTTTCTGCTCCGCCTAAACGTGGAGATTAAATCGCCCGATCCGATCGATATACTCGAAACGCAGTTTATTAGTGTGAGTGTGGGAATTGGTTAAACTGGGCTATTTTTTTCGCTAACTCGATGCTTTCTCCCTTCAGGACCATAATATAGTAGAAAAACCGTACCAAGGAGGTACATCCATCAGTGGAGCCGGCTTAAGAACGACCAACCGGTTCGAGGAACTGAAACTACTCAGTGCAATCAACTGCACCCGGGATTGGGTATCGCAAGGGGACTATCTGTCGATCGACAACCGGCTCGTGTTCAATCGTTCCCGCTCGCCCGATACAGGCGGGGCGGCAACATCAGCCTTACCCTCGAACCGACCGACCGAGGAGCAGTACAACAAGAACCTTCTCTCGAAACTGCCGACGAACGCGACGATCATCGGTAGCACCAGTGCGCAACTAACCAACCAGATGAACCTATCACTAACCCATCATCCTTCGCATGCTGCCTTGGCCGATACGACCATCAACACCACCACAACTATAACGGGGGACGCTGACGGTATTTCAGCAAAGGGAAGCACGGTTGCCAGCAACACCAGCATGACCACGTCAACCGGGAGTGTGGAAGAATTCAAGGTAAAACCACTGCCACTGAACGATTTCTCTGCAGCCAGCGCAACGAAAGCGGGTACGGCCGGTGACGAACTGACCTCCGGGAAGAATGTAACGAAAACCATCTACAACCGGGCGCTCGACTGTGTGCAGCTAACGAACAACGATCGGAATGGATTTATCAATGCACACTGCAATCGTCCCGACGCGACGGGAGGAAACGCGACAGTCGGGACGGCCGGTGGCTCGTGGCCCATCTTTGGCATGTACTGTGTACGGTGGAGCCGTTCACGAACGCCAAACGTTGTGAATGAGTCGAAATTTATTATCAACGGTATCGGTAAGTGGAAACGGGAAGTGGTGGAGTTGTGAAAATGTGCATGTTAAGATCGTTGCCATTGCCTCCTTTTTGTTTGTAGAAGTCATCGATCCGCCCCTAAACCTATACTGCTACATTGATCAACGGATGTATGTTCGATTGCCGATAACATTGCGCATTACGTTACGGAATCCGACGCGAAGAATACTTCATCTGCAAGCAATACTGAACAGTTCCGATAGTTTTATGTTCGCCGGCCATCGACAGGTTCGTGCAGATGCATTAAATCGAGTCACTCTAAACAACTAATTCTAAAATTGCCTCCACATTACAGCTAAATGTATCGATATTTGCGTACTCCTCGTACGATCTGCTGTTCAACCTTTGTCCAATGAAAGCCGGCTGGCAACCGTTGCCCGAACTACAGCTAGAGTATCAAAACTTTCAACCAACAACGGCGGCTGTCCCCGGAACGGCGGGGGCAGCAGCAACGCAGGTAGCACCGGTGAAACTTGCAGCGGATGCCGTGCCGGGAACGATCGGTGCTACAACAACTCCACCACCATCATCCGGTGACGATGTGATAGTGGACGGTATTGAAAGCCAGCGCAAGGCGGAGCTGGCCTCGCTTGTGCAGCGGTGGATGCCGAAGATGGTGTTTGTTCATGTAAGCAAACATTCCACCAAGAAGGAGCATTTTGATATTAATTCTTTTCTCCTATCTACTTTCTTTTTAGCCTCCAACAAAGACACTGTGATCAACAACAATAACATCATGTTAAGGGAGGGAAGAGAGAATGATAGGGCGAAACAGCTTATCAGATATTTAACTCTACACACAAAAACACATCCGCCCCAAGCTCCAGGGGTGTGTTTGAACAATATTGTGACGATAGGCATACCCGTTCCGTTGTGGTGTAGTGAATTCAATGTATTTAATTTGCATAACCATTATGGTTGAATTGGTTAGGGTGGAGTAATTCAAAGAAGAAGCGAAGTGGTTAATAAGAATACCGGACCTAAATGAAGAAAAGTGTGCAAAAACGGTGACGAAAAAGTTTGCACGAATGTTAACATGGTTAGAAGTTATCGATGCCTGATCGATATCGAGCTATCGGTATCTGAAAGGTTTATAGTTATGTGGGAAGGTTGGCGTAGTTAAACGAAACAGTTTATAGAAGAAAAGAAGGGTTGAAAACAGAGCTAAGGGTGCTGCAAAGGTAGGTCCCCTTTTGATATGGCGAGTGGCAATATTTAATTCCGGGTTTTTTTTTGTGCGAGTGGACGCGTTTTGGTAGTGGAAGCTCTAGTAGGAATTGTTAAATTTTCTTTCTCACACACTCACACAACCCTTCTTCTTATTCGTTCTCTTCTAGAGTACAGTGAACCGAATAAAGGTGAATCAGTAATACTTTGCATGGTGAATAGAACGTGTTCGCCCCGTTTCCCGAAAGTAACCCTCGTTTAAAAGAAATGTTTCAAATTCGCATAGTAAGGATCGGCCATGGTAAATACCGTTGCAAGGTCACGTTCCCGCCAGATAGGGTCCGTTGCTGTTTTGGCAAGACTTCTCATCTTCCGCTGCAGCCGAGACGGGTCCGATTCGGTTTGTTGTGCCAGCAATATAAGATTACGCTCGGTGAAATCAAACGAAGCGACCGGACGATGCTGAACGCCAACGTTTCGACATTTGTGGCGCCTATTCGTCTGTGTGCCAAACTCAACGGTGCTGACGAATGGTTTACTTGAAGTTGTCGTAGCTGCACACGTAACTGCCTTTGGGAGTGGCTTCCGTGGCTTTGAAACACGAAGATCGAGTACATCATATACGTGTTGTGACTGTGTCGGTACGTATGCTACGGGATTCAGATTCACTTTTGTACATTCCTCATCGATGATCATTGCAGTTGGTGTTCGATCCGTGTTTTGTACCTTATCCTTCTGTACCGACAGATTTAAGCAAACATTCTCGGTTGCTATAGGAACCACTTTTTCTTGCACGGCTTGTGGAATATCCTCCCTTATTTGAACTATTGGAACTAATGCATCAACATCTGGGACCAGCAAACTTGACGAATTTACACCTCGTGGTTTACCCATATCCATCATTTTCTCCAACTGGGCAATCTCTGTACTATAGTTAGGTATTATAAATGATCCACTATTTGGAAGTAGTGGAGCCGACGCAATACCTGTTTGTGTGCCATTTTGTGCCGTTGGAAGTGTCTCAACAGCAGTGCCGGGCAGACATGTTGACTGTAGCGCTTCCCCAACAGCAACACGCTCGATCGGATTGCCCTCTGTTGAGCCTGCGCGTCCGATACATTCATTCTCATATTCCGCTTGAAAGCCGTCCAGCAACTTTTGCAACTGCTCCTCGACCAGCGCTTCGGTGGTTTCGTTGAAAATGTACCGTGCTACCACATCCTCCTGACGGTCGAACAAGCTAACCGACGGATTTGCTTGAATGCCAAACACGGTGGAAGGATTTTGTTGAGTGGCAAATTTAATATAATCTTCTTGCGGCTGTTCAACGGCTTCTGCTAGCTGTCTGATGGAGGTGGAGGTAGTGGTAGCAGTAGGCAATGTAACATTATTTGGTAGCTTCCACTCTTGCCGGAGACATTGCGAAACGGTTTTGTTGTCCCGAAACTGTTTCGAAGGCTTCTTCCTCTCTTTTTTACCTTTTTCATCCTTTTTGAGAATTTGCTTTGAGCGATAGTTTGGCCGTGCTAAGCGAATTTTCGATCGAAGCTTTGGCACCTGTGACGATTCGATAGCCTCTTCCTGATCATCTGTTTTAGAAATAAACAGATGTTATTGTTTGTGGTAGAAGAATATTGCTTCCAGTAAACACCTACCTTCTTGATGGTTGTCCATCTTACAAGATTACAACGTGAAAAAGTAATACTGGAGGGTGTAATGTTTCCACTAGCAACGTGTGTGAATGCTAGATGCTGATCATATATAATCCTTCTCCGTTCACTAGTAAACGTCTGCTACTATTTTTGCAGCATCTGGTCCCTTGCAGCAAACACAAGAACTAGAATACCTTTTCCAAAAAAATACATCTTTTAGTGCGTATTTGATTCAAATATTTACAAAACAACGATTTTCATCTTTAACGACATTAAAAAATCATTATTAACCTATGTTTATGTGAGTACCTTCACTCGTCGGTAAAATTAGTCCATGCAGCAAGAAGATTTCGCCGTAGCAAGGCGAAATCGATTTAGCGTGCTGTCAAACCGCTGTCAAAAACTCAATGTTTACATCGCAATCCAATTGAAAACATACGAAATCTCGAAAGTGACTCACCCACAACCTTGCGGTCTTGAAATCCTGTTAATTTAATAATTAGTTCACCTTTCTCAAGAGTTTCAGCTATTTGTTTGTGTTTTTGTTCAACTATATATTTTGTTTACAAAACACAGATCTATCACGAAATCGAAATGTCGGCTATGGAGAGTATCCTTTTCAATACTTTTGTTCTATTTTTTCGTATTCTTAATGTTGTAAAAACTTCGTAGGACGAATTTCCTTAACCCACACCTTTGCGCAGAACACTTGTTTAATCTTAAATTTGCAGTGAAAGAGCTGGAAAGGAATGCGAAAAAGGCCGAGAAGGAAGAAAAGGCCGAAATACTGAAGACAAAGAAAGCGATCCAGAAGGGCAACACGGAGGTGGCCCGCATACATGCCGAAAATGCAATCCGACAGAAAAGCCAATCGCTCAACTATCTACGCATGAGTGCACGGGTCGATGCAGTGGCCAGCCGGGTGCAGACCGCGCTCACGACCCGAAACGTTACCAACTCGATGGCGGGCGTCGTGAAGGCGATGGATGCGGCGATGAAGGGTATGAACCTGGAAAAGATTTCCGGCCTGATGGACAAGTTTGAGTCACAGTTTGAGGATCTGGATGTGCAGAGCTCGTACATGGAGAACACTATGTCACAGACGACGACGACGGCGGTGCCGCAGAACGATGTGGAATCGCTAATGCAGCGAGTGGCTGATGAGGCTGGGTTCGTTGCACTTGTGGTGGTTGGATTTGCGTCGTCAAGATTGGTCCTAATATTGTCTTTTTTTTATTTCAGCCTTGAACTCAACATGGAACTTCCATCCGGACCATCATCTGTCGCGATCGGTGCCTCGACCCAAGCATCCACGGAACAGGATGAGCTAACTGCCCGCCTAGCCCGTTTGCGACAGGCGGAATAAGAAAAGCACCTCAAACGTCTTCATCGTTATCTTCTTCTTGGGTGGAAAAATTAATCACGCCATGGTCACACACACGCGGTTGTTAATGTGGTTAGAGAACGTGCGCTGGTTGCAACCAAGAATAACGTTGCTTTATTCTCACCATGTATATTTTCCTCTCCCGTTCCCGATGGTCTTGAAACAGCAAAAATCCCGCGAGTTATAGCTGACTGACCAAATCATCTTTATTTTTTGAGACGATGTTTCACGCGCTTTGAGTAATTCACCTTAATTATTCGTTAAAATAAAGGAACAAATAAGAAGAACTCTACTGATTAAATTGAAGCACTAAATATTTCAACTGTTTTAAAATGGCTAAAACGAAAATTATGCATACAAATCTTCTCTGTCCGAAACATCCGTCACAATAAGCACTAAAGGGTTTCGCTGGGTTATGGTTACACTTGTATGTACATTTACTTAATTTTCTACTTACCTTTTCAACCATAAGGAATTTTAAAAAAACTCGCCGCCCCCGGGTGGACTCGAACCACCAACCTTTCGGTTAACAGCCGAACGCGCTAACCGATTGCGCCACGAAGGCGATGTGAGAGGAGGGCGCTAGAGCGATGCCGGTTCCAAGTATGTTCACACGGTCACAATATCTAATGTCAATCTAATGATATAATTCTAACTATCAAATTGTGTCCTACTAATTATTTTGTAAACTTTCCTAACAAAAGCGACGTTTCACACGCCATTGCATCTTGTTGTTATTGTGATTAAATAATTGATTCATCAAATTCCACACCCGATCGATAAATGTTTACCTTCTAAAACACGTGCAATAGTAAAACAAATAAGAAG
>KB693401.1:0-13971 GCA_000349165.1 Anopheles christyi | reverse complement strand
AAAAAAACTGAAACCGTTCACGATCTTCGTTGGACGTAGTCTTTTTCGAGGTACCTCGCTCCATTTCGTTAAACTGTATGCAAATACCATAGATATTTGTTAAAATCAGGTATTAAGCGCCAAAACAGTAAAAAAATACCTTTTTATTTGTGTGTAATGAACGATTCACAACCGACCTAAGTGACCGAAGCATTCAAATGTAAACAAAAGGACTGTTCTGGCTGTCAGTTGCTCCAAACAGGAGCTGTCAGAAATCCAATGGTATTTCGACCGTAATTCGACCGTAATGGCACTCGATTCAACCGTACTAGTACGCATTCGAACAATGGCACGCGATTCAAAGCAAGCGGCACACGATTCGAAGCCGGCGGTGTACGATGGCCGCAGGTAAATTCGCGCCATTCTGAGAGAGACGTCGTTCATTCATCATATGATCATCGGGGCTCAGCATCCTTCTCCTTTTCCGTTGAATTTTTGTGATTTGATGACTATGACCGTTAATGCTGGGATCGTATTATACTCGTCGCTACTTTTGTGTTTCTTGACTTGCTATTTATTACACATAAAACATTAAGGGATAAAACTATATACAGCGCTAAAATCTAGGTGTTATCTGTTCGGCCAGTCAACGCTCTCTCTGAACGCGGCTCGGGTCCTGCACCGCACTTTCACATCAACAAGGACAGTCGAAGCTATCATTGCGAGTTACCGCGGTACAGGCACATAGGGAGGTCGCCAATAGTTACCAAGACGCAGTTAAAAAGTGTAATGTTTTCCAATATGCTCTTTTTGCGAATCGAAAATTATATTCGTTTTTTTTCAGGCCAATAATGTCATGGGTGATGGTTGTATGCGGTGGCATGATAGACACTTAGTTAATGACCATGTTTCGGTAGAAAAGTAGACAGGAAAAAGCGGAAAGGCACACAGCCTGGGGCTAGTCGAAGGATGTGATTGATTATATTTAACCCCAGTAACAAACATAATAACAAACGATTAGTGGCATAATCTGTTATGACGTGTTGCCTTAGTTAAATTAAGTTTTAGATTTACCCCTTGGAAATATTAGTTTCGCTGCCTAATGTTTTAGTGATTTATATACTTGTAGTTAGCACAAATCTACGATAGGCGTACATTTTTTCATCTTTCATTTTTGTGGTTTGCTTTTCCTCTTACTTTTGTTTTTCTTGTAACTATCATCGCTTTTATTTGAATTAATTTTATGTTTGTTTCTTCTTAGCTCTCTTCACTTCGTTACACTTATTCTGTCTCTCTCGCTCTCTATTTCCTTTATTCTTTCTCTACCTTTCTATTCACTGATTAACTTCTTCCCACCGATGTTCTCTCGTCATCTCTTTACCTCTATCTTTTCAATTGCTCTTGATCTTTTCCATGCATCCCTCATTATTTTTCTCTTCTATTTAAGTACGCACAGATTTATGCATTTGTTTACTGTTCTACGTAAATATCGTTTTTTTGTGTGATTTTTATCATGTTGTCAATTCTCCCTTTTTTCTCTCTACCTCTATCTCTCTCTCGCCATGTCTCCCTCTCTCTTGCTCTCTCGATCTATTTTTCTCTATCCTTCTTGCTCTGTATTTTAATCTGTGTTTTTGCACTATTATGCGTTTTTTATGCGTTTTTATGGCTTGCGAACTATCTGTTTTCTTTCTTAGTTTTTTTTTAACTTGTGTATGTTTTTCTTTCTTTTTTGTTATCTCCTTTATCACTTAAATAATTAAAATTATTTTTTGGTAATCTTATCTTCTTGCAGGTTACTTCTCATTTATTTGTATGTTTGTGTACTTTTTTTATCGCATCCGTTTTTTGAAAGTTCCATTTTCGATTATTTCTGTTCGTATTTACGAATTGCATCTTGAGTTTGAGTCTGTATCTTCTGCGTCAGTGTGTACGTTTGCTGTTGCTACTGTTTTTCGGTGTAGATGGTAATTCTGCTATTCCATTTTGCATGTTTCTTCTATTTTTTGCTCCTTTGATCTATTTGTCACTTAATTTCCATTACCATTTTCTCCGTGTATGTTTTGGATTTGTAACGTCACAAGAAAGAAGAGACGAATGAAAAACGATGTTTTTCGTGAATAGATTTTCGTTTGTTTTGCGTTTAAGTTTGCTTTAAACCTGCAGTTTATTCCTTTTTTATTATTCATCCTCTTTTGACATCGCCAAATGTGGGAGTGAGAGCAGACACACTATTATCGATTTTCGGGACTGAAGATGTCGCCCTCCTTGTACGCCAAATTCACAATGGAGGAAGGGAGAGGGAATGAGATACAAATAATTCTATGTTTCTATCTAATGTTTCTAAATATGCTTGCTTTGTTTACCATGTGCTTATTCTCCCGGTCTATTCATTTTTTATGTTTCCTTATGTGATTTACTTCTTTCTTGCTTGCTTGCTTTTCTATAGCTTTCGAAAGATAGTGAATGAAGTTTGGAAACGAACCAATTAAATACGTTATATCCTTTTAAATACAGCACAGTGACTCGACATTATACATACATACGTGCATACATATATACATGCACGCTTGGCCGTACATACATATGTTTGTACCTATATTCGTGTTCGCGCATTCAGTGCCCTTTCCAATTCTGACCTTTTCTTTTTTGCTCTTTGTTTTATCCTCTTTTTTGTTTCTCTCTGTCTATTTCTCTTTCTATCTTCTCTTTTAAACGTTCAGTCAGTTATATGCATGTTTGAATATATTTTATTTTCATACATTCTTGGCTGTTAACAACGACTGTCACAATGCACGAATAATTCGCCATTCTGGAACGGCCATTAAGATGTGCAACACGAGTTGACAAATGCAAAAAAAGCTCAATTCACGGTTCACCCACACGCTCCCTCCCCTCCTTTCACTTTAATGCTCACATACTTTCACAAACACGCGTTCAGTGCGTTTATATATGTGTTGGTTTGTGTGAAAGAGAAAGGGATAACATAAGATTGAGCGAAAGATTGGTGAAATGTGATAAAAGAGAGAGAAAGAAAGTGAGAAAAAGTGATAGAATAAGGGAAAGAAAGGTAAAGAGGAAAAAACGGGAAAGATTTCCCGTATTTTGGCTTGCCATTTTTTAAACTACAAATTTATGATGCAAGATTTACATGTCATTGGTTTGTTTTGTTTGTTTTCCTTTCTTACTGTTTATCTCTTACTTTTATTCACTCTGAGATTCTTTTCCAAAGGTTTGGTTTGTTTAAACAGCAGGTTGATTTCTTCTTGTATTTTTGTAGTTGTGTAGAACCTATAAAAATGCCTAAGTATGTATTTTTTTCGTTTTCCAATCATTCTAGCAGATTTGTTTACTCCTATACCATGGTGCACTGTAGTGCGAGCGTGTGTGTTATACGACAGAGTTTTCACCCTTGGTTTATTCTTTTTTGTTTTTTTTTTATTGTTTGATGTTTAGTTTTTTGTTTTTTCCTTTTCTTATATACTTTTTTACCCTCGTGTGACTCTATTTCTCTCCTCACTGTATTAGAATTCAACAACGAGAAGAAAATGGTGTTAATTATTTGTAACACTTTATCTGTATTGCTGCGCATATGGATTTAGCTGTCTGGCATATTATTTCGACCTCATTTTACAGTTTGTTTGTTTGTTATTCTCACTTCTTGTTCACCTTTTTTAAACTATTGTTTTCGGGTTTAGTTTATGTTTAGTTTCACCACAGAATAATGATCCTGACATAACAATAGCATTGAATAATTTGATACAAAGTAGAATAAATGAAAAAGCTTTATCATTTTTGTACACCCACTCACCCACCTACACACACTCACCCACGCAAACAATCGAACTTGGGCTTCAAGATAGATAACAACCATTTTGAACAGTTTATCCGTGTAACGCAAACAGCCACTATCGCAGTAAATAAAGAAAGATAAAAGAAAAATGCAGTCTTCCAATCACGTTTGTCCTGCTGCAACCGAGCAACCTGATTTTAATTTTCTGCTCAACATTAAGAAATGAAAACACACAACTCCATCCCAAATAACAAATCTTGCGACTTGTAGCCACGAAGGAAAATGAAAGTAAAAAAAAATGGAATAAATAAAATCCCCGTAAGTGAAACCAGAGCACCAAAGCGGAAATTAAAAAATCAAAACGACAGAAGTAAAAAACACGTGAAAATGCGAAACACAAAAGAGATATATACACACACATACAAATATAAATCAAATACCAAATCATACGAAACTGAATGTAAGTCGTGGAGCTGATTGTCATTCGAAACTGGAAACTGTCTTGAACATCTTGCCGGAGGGGCAACCAAGCTCAGGGAAGCTTTCTCAGTTTCGCCCTCAATTTGGTTTCCTTGGGTGTGTGTGTCAGTTTGGATATATGTAGTGCGCGCTTGATGTGTGGTGGTCTATATAAATGTTTTTGTTCTATTCTATAGATAATTTTATTTGTTTTCTTTTCGTTTAATTGTGTTTTTCACACTCCTTTGTTAAGTTATAGTGGCTTCTCGACTGTAAAATCAATTCAAAAGTTTTTTCTGTTTCTCTGTATATATGTGTTGTAGTGTGCATGTGAATTTTTGCTGTTGTTTTTATTTCGATTCTTTTTTTATTACGCCCTTGTTATAGATTCATCGATTCACTATTATTTTATTTATGTTTCTTTCTCATCTCTCAGCTTGACGTCCCATTCCACTTTGCGATTTATTTTCCTGCTTCTGTTTCTGCGTTAAACATTAATTAAAAGTAGCTACTATCTTTCCATGTTCTCCATTCTCTACCACAAGAACAATTATATGTTGGTTGTTTAATATTCTCATCTTCTTCTTTTCTAGCCTTCCTTTGTTTATGTCAGCTCGCTGTGCAATATTCAAGTACTTTTCCATGTAGATTGAATACGATACGCCATTGAACTACTTTTCCGTGAAGCTGTGTACAGTAATGTGTACAGTAATGTCCGTGTTTCGTGTATCTTGATTTCTTTATGGGGAGGGGGAGGGGGCGGCTTTTTTTCTTAGTTACTACTAACTAGCTCGTTTACGTATCATCACGTTGTGAACTTTAAATTTTTATCGTATGATACTAGAGAATGGGTTCCCTCCGATCGCAATGAATGTGTTATATGAGTTCTTGAAGCGAACTAGTATTGTGTTTGGTTGATGTTTTCTTCTTTAAAAGGGGTCCTTCCCTTACAAAATGTTGAATAGAAAGGTAGTTTACGTGTTTTCAGGGTGCAAATAGCAAAGGAGTGGATTATTTGTAAATGCTTGCACCTATTAAAACAAATTCACCAATACACACCCACACACATACACAGTCACAGGAGCACTTGATACGATCTTTTACGGTAATCTCGGCATGAACTATCCTAAAATTCAATTACACTTCGTATCATGCGAAATGTCTGACAATCGAACCATGATTCCATTTCCACAACTTTCGGTGTGCGAGCATTAAAAATTGAATATGTCATTAATTTCGAGAGCTGATTAAGTTTGTTTCTTCTTTTCCGTCTTCCTCTTCATTTCGGCATATTTTTTGTTAGGTTATTACAAATTATTTCTCTTATAAAGCATACTAATGTGTCTATGTGTGTGTGTTTGTATATATTAAGTGTTTATGTTTAGATATAACGTGCCTTGCAGCAGCATGTTCGCTGAGATTGTTTTCTTACTTAATTTCCGATTGTAACGTGTACTAAAAGAAAAATGCTTATTCACTTACTCAGAAGCGTGTACGCACCCACGAACACGTTTGCTCATAAACACCTACATGCACAACGCAAACTTTCGCCTCATCCTGCTTGTCCCGAAAATACTAAGGTAGGACAAGATTAAAATGCTGAATGAATGGCAAGTGTCGGCGGATTGTTTGCCTCCCATAATTTTTCCGACCAATCTCGTGTGTTTTGGGTTTTTTTGGGCTTGCGTGTATGTTACACGTACATGGTTCGTGTATGTTGATGAGTTTTTCGTACTACTACTATTTATTTTGCACTATGGTTTGGTTCTTCCATATGATTTTTGTTGGGTTAACCTTTTTCGTTTTTGGACTCTCAGAATTTTGATGCTGATGAAGTGCACTAAAATTGAGCAGCTTTGGATATACGTGCAGTTTAACGAAGCATTCATGCCCGATGCCAGAGTTGCCTTTCGTTCTTCCCGCTCTATTTTGCTCGCTCGCATCCTACCTCCTTTGTTTATCCCTCGCATGAATCGCACAACAATGAATAACAACAATTATTGGATAAAAGAAACATCATAATGGGAAACCCATGTATACATTACGTATGTGCGAGTTCGATTACTTAATTTGCCCTGTTCAACCACTTATAATCTCTCTCTCTCTCTCTCTCTCTCTCTATTACACTTTTTCTCTCTCACTCCTTCTCTTCCTCTCTTTTCCACTCTAAAGCCTAAGTAAGCGAATTAGTAACGCTTGCTGTTATGCGTTCAAAACACCGGATTTAATATTTTTTCTGTGTGTTACAAAGAGTTATTCTGCTTGTCTCTACCGTCTAATCCACTCCTCGGGTTTTTGGCCTATGCCAGTGTCTTTCATTCAAACTTCAACGCAATTACGATTTTTATTCTGCACCTAAAGTTGCACAACAACCCGAATATAGTTGCCCATATGCCCTTTGAAGTTAAAGATAATGAATTATGTTACCCTTGGGCTTCTTTCTGGAGTGGGTTTTCCAACAGCCTGTAGCAGTCTGGAAGCCCAGCACCAGTTGAATTTGAAACACTTTGAACTTTGAATTTTAGAAAGTATGAACGCTTGCGGTTTCTTTGTTGAAGGAAATACAAAAATTAAAACCTCGGACAGGTTGAACAAAAACAGAACCTCATTCAAGCGTTGATAATGCGATAGCGAAGAAGTACGAACAAACAGGTCCATTTTGAACGACAAGATAGTTATGTTTGGCAAAAAACGAAAAAATTACACCACTAAACAATTCCTTCGCAGAATCTCCATTTTCGTTTTCCTAAATTGTGTGCAATCTGAAATGTATCAAGGCATCAAACTTTCCAACATTCTGAAAAACAGTAATCTGTATGGTTTTCAAATTCGGAGACGTTCGACCCACCAAGACAATTAAGTTTCCGTAAGCTACGACAAGACCGTAGATCCATAAGGTTGCACATCATTGCTTCATTAAGAAGAATGTAAATGTTTGGTCGTGTTTGTGTGTGTGTTTGTGTGTGTATGTGTAAAACGGCATAAAGAGACGGATTGCATGGGAAGGTGAGCGAGGCGAAGGAGCTGTTACAGGGATGTTTGAGGGAAAATGTATTCAAGAAGAGCAAAGTGCAAATTGGAAAAAGGTGTGTGGTGTATGTTTTTGTTTTTTTTAGCATTTTTTCTACACTTCACATTTGTTTTTTTCCTTGCCATTTTTTACGTGGGTTTGTTTGGTGCACCAAAAAGTGAAAAGTATGAGGCATAAATTTTAAATTCCCAATAAATATACGATTTTGCAACGTTTCTGACTCTGATTACTGCTTTCACCTTTGTAATGCTACTAAAGTTATGCTTCCTTCAGTTTTCGTCTTCCTACTCATCTCTCTTCCTGCTTCGTCATCATGGATTGCTTCATCTTACAAGCGAAAAAGTATTGGTTTTGTAGTAGTAGTAATAATAGTAGTAGCAGTAGTAGTAGCAGTTGTATCAGTAGTAGTAGTAGTAGTAATAGTAATGGTTGCAGTAACTGCTGTTCGCAGCTGCTGTTCCACACCCTTCCGTAATACCGTCTCTACCACCGATGGTCAATCTACTTGTGATTGACAAAGTCGTATTGTGTCGCGGTGTTGCTAAAGCTGCCGTTGCGGCTACCGTGAAAGTGGACGTTCTGCCACTTGTTGTCCTTTTTATGCCACACTCTCGTTTCCTCCGTCTGGACCGTGTGCGGATGGCCCTGCTTGTCGATGTACTGCGTCAGGCGGACGTACGCGATGCACGCGGTGTCCTCGCCGAAGATGTGCACGTGCGGGTTCAGGATGGTGGTGTTAATCGCTTTATTACTCTTGCCGAGCACGTTCTCGAAGTTGAACTTGTGGAAGTCCATACCCTCGATCAAATTACCGAGCGCCTCCGGCTCGAACGAGGTTAGGTGCGGATCGCAGATCTTCGTGTACATCTCGTAGTCGCCGTTGTTTATTGCTTCGATCAGCTGTTCGGTTATCTTGATGATCTCCTGCCGGCGAGCCTTACAGTCATCGTCCTCGACCGTGGTGCTGGAAGAGTCGGTGGACTCCTTTACCTGCGAGCCGTCGCCCTTCTTTGCGATCATGCTCTTGCTGGAGAAGTTGCGGGTCGCCAGCATGGTGGTGAGGATGGCACCCTTCAACTTGCGGCGCGCGTTGAACTTCTTCAAGCAGTCTACCGTTTCCTGTCGGTGGACGACCGAGGCGACGCGCTCGCGCTGGCAGATCCACGGGTGCTTCAGGGCGTCGGCGGCCGAGATGCGCTTATACGGGTTCACTGTTAACATCTGGTTGATCAGGCTTTTCGCCTCGGGCGTCACCGTGTCCCATTCCGGCGACGGGTAATCATACGTGCCCGCCTTAATCTGCACATATAATCGGTGCTGATCCTCGTCCCAGAACGGCGGGTAGCCGACGAGTAGGATGTACAGGATGACGCCACACGCCCAGATGTCGACCGCCTTCCCGTACGGCTCCTTCTTCAGCACCTCTGGCGAGAGATAGCCGGGCGTGCCGGCGAACCCGAACCACGCCTGCTGGTCGCCCTGCACCTCGATCGCCAGCCCGAAGTCGGCCAGTTTCACTGCCGCACCCTTCGCCTTGCTCGCCAGCAACAGGTTCTCCGGCTTCAGGTCCCGATGGACGACACCGTTCTGATGGCAGTGGTTAACCGATTCTAGGATCTGCTGTATGCAGTGTGACGCGTCCGCCTCCGAGTAGAACTCGCGCGCAACAATGTCCTCGAACAGCTCGCCCCCGGTCACGAGATCGAACACTAGGTAGTGGAAGTTCTCTTCCTGGATGCTGTCGTGCAAACGTACGATGTTCGGGTGCTGTAGCTTTCTGCATATTCGGGCCTCCCGCTCGAGCTTCTGGAAGTCGCGCGATGTCAGCTTCTTGGTGTTGATGATCTTCGCCGCAAACTCGAACCCGGTCGACTTCTGCACGCACCGCTTCACGATAGAAAATGCACCCTTGCCGAGCTCTTCTTTTAGCTCGTAGTTGTCAGAGAAGCGTGTGCACGCTGGCTGGGCCGCCATTTTGGTCACTGGGTTTTGGTGGCTGGTCTAGTTTAGGTGATAATGGGGACGGGTGGTGCGGATTGGAGGAAATTAACCGTACTATCTATTGTTCCCACTGACTTATTTTTATTACTAGTCCTCGCTTTCGTGCTCTATTGAGCGTTCGCTCCGACTCTCTCTCTCTCTCTCTCTCTCTCTCTCTATTTCTCTCGCTCTTTATCTCCCTCTCTAATCTTTCCCTCTTTCTTTTATTTCTCTTACTCGCACCAACACATAAACGCGGACTTACACCTTGCTGGTGGGTAAATAGCAAAAAGGATAATACACCGGGAAATGAATGATACTACGGAGCAAGAAGAGTTTCTCTCACAATACGCTTCACCACGCCACTCAGTACATTACACCCGATACAGCGAGTTCGATATTTCTAGCACCGTCCAGGGCACAGAAGGTTAGATTTTGTGAACGTAAGGTTTCACACTTCGTAGCACCTTATTGTCGCCTACAGGCAACGTTAATGATGTACCCTCACACGTTCGCTTATATCTATGTCTTTAATTTCCTTTCGTTTGGCCTGAATGGATTTTGTCACGGCTCCGTGGTCACGTTAATCAGCGCGTTTGATTCTTCTATTGATTGATTGCTTCGCGTGTGCTGTGACGCCTTTACTGACAACTAAGTCGCGCGATGCGACGTGATTGGTACGATTGCTGAATCGTGAGTTGTCCGATCGTGGATGCTAAGCGTTCCTGCTGCTGTAGTACCTTGCCAAACATGATACTGTATCTGTAACCTGGCGCCGCTGCTAGCACACTATTGCCATGTACGCGCACCTCTATTGGCCTCGAGAATACGTCTGTTGCGGGTGGGTAGGTTTTACTTCGGGAGACGGACTGCACCGAATCTTACTACACTGAGTACAGCTGAAATGGCAAAAAAACGAGACGAAATGGTTTGTATAAGAAAATTGTAACAAATAGAAAGGACACACTGATCATGACTTGCTTACAGCTATAAAGTGAGTAAGAGCACCGGGTAATAAATGAAATTTCGGAAACACTGTGTGTTCAAGCTTTTAACATGAAGCTTTTAATTGTACCGGACTTTTCTTTGTGCAATTACAGGTCAAGTTTTTCTGTGGTAAATTTCTACAAAATTTGGTATTATTTTGAAAATAAATTAACATAATTAAATTGTTCGTTATTGCTTATTTCGAACGTAGAACGACATCGATCATCGAGATGCAGATATCGACAGGAGCACAAATTTGATATTAGCAAAGAAATCGAGATGTTTTCGTGAGCATTATATTTGTCGACAATTTGATTCTAGTTAATATTAAGGTCCTTTATTTCTTAACCTCCCGAGACATGTTTACACCATACATGTGATTGCAAAATTAAATGGAATTTACAAAGAAATAAATATTTATTAACCAGTTAAACTGACCATTGGGACAGTCAGGTAATCTCATGGATAGAGGTGCCGGCACCAGTAAAGTCTGGTCGTAGTTCAATTCTCATCCAGACTGTCCCCTCCTAGCACGGACTGACTATCCGGTGGTTAAAGTAAGTATAGAAAGCCTGTATAAGGCCGCCATGACAGCTTAGGTGTTTGCCGGTCCTTTTCGACGTTGTAGCAAGCAATATCGTCATCGTGTCATTTATTTCCGTCGATGTGGCACAACGTAGCGACACTCGAGCACTGTTACCATCATCGCGTCAATCCTATACGTCTTCGTAGCATTGTCAGTTGACGTTGCTATCAGATTAGGGTTTTTTGCTCATTTTAATAAAGCGGAACATTTCACAGAGCTAGTTGATAGTAAATTTTTCTTGTATTTTTGGTGTATTTTATGGTGTATATACTTGACATTGTCATCATTTTAGTTAAAACATAACTAAATTAAATAAATTGGGGCAGCCCGGTGGTCTAATGGATGACGCGCCGGCTCCTGTAAAGGCCGGACGTAGTTCAATTCTCATACGGACTGTCCCCCCGTAGCAAGGCCTGACTATTCGGCTACGTGGTAAAAATAAGTCTAGAAAGCCTGTATAAGGCCGGCATGACCGCGTAGGTCGTTTACGCCAAGCAAGAGAGAAACTATAAAAGAGGATTCTACAATGGAAATCTACCCCTAGACAGATCTCCGCCAGGCAGCAGAACTTCAAGAAAATCGAAGAATATATACAAAACGCGTACAATCTTGTAAAAAATTTATAAGCCCCATAAAAAAACATATCCAGGGTAAAGTTATATGACGCAATGAGCTCTTTTTAAATCCCGCACATATTGATAAGGCTAGTAAGAATGACCAACTTGGCCATGTGACAACAACGCCTGCTTATCCGTGAGCAGGCCACCAAATACGAAGAAGAAGTAAGTCTTTACAAGTCAACCCAGATCCTGGCATTCGCTGAAGTTAAAGCCACCATTGGTCATTGATGTACGACTCTTCTATGTAGTTGAAGCCTACCAAAGAATCGAGCAGACGGCAACAAACATCGGATTGCAGATAAACGAGGCAAAAACCAAATCGATGGAAGCACAACTAGCGGCCCTACCAACAAATTCAGAACTTCGTAGGGATGTCGTATGGATAGATGAATGTACTTTTGAAGTCTTCCAAGCTTTCACCTATTTCGGGTCAAAAGTCAGCACCGACAACAGCCGACCAAACCGAATCGACACGGTCGAAACTGGGAGTACATACCTGTATAATTCCAGTACTCACAGTGACTGTATAATTCCAGTGACTCGAGTGTTAGAGAAAATGTCTCAAAAATGTTTAATCGCTATTACGATACATGATTGCCTACTAGATGTGCCAATCGTTAGACATCTCTAACTGAATGAAATGTTTTTGCATTACCAGAATCAAACGGAGATACGACTTTGTCAAACAACTTCAAGCCGACTTCAACCGTCAGATAAAAGCTACGGAAATACGTTTGAGTTGTGTTTGCACACAACACATTGTTTGAAATAAAAAAATTAAAATAGCGGAAAATGTAAGTATACGAATGCAAAAAGAAATCTTCAAGGTGTTGTGAAGATAAAAGTGAAGAAGTACTCATTTAGTTATTTGCTTATTCCATATTAATCTTTACGTTAGTTGAACAAAAATTTTCTTTAACCTTCAATAACGATAAGATACGATTAACAACGAGAAGAAAGCACTAGCCGATGAGAAACAATCACAAAGTTTTTTACTTCTGCTTGCTATTTTGCATTGCTGCTTCTGTTTGATTTAAAAAACAAACCAATTTGACAAAAAATTTCTCGAGTTGACGAAGAAAAAACTTAACGGGACTTCTCTATCAACCTTTCATAATGCCGATTTAATTTCCATTTATGATTTTGGCTTTGTTTGAGACTTTTCCGTTTGACTCAGGTAATCAGGCCTGATAAGTGGGTAGAAATTTGTACTTGGATTATACGTTTTAGACGCTTGGGTTTGGTGTTAGTCAAACTACATGTATTACCCGAATATTACACTAAAAGCAGCAAACACAAAGTAGTGTGAACCCTATAATCACTGATAGTTGGAGCACTGTGCTGCAAGTTAGATTATCTTAGTTTCAAAGGTACACTGGAAAGTATGGACCATAAAAAGCAGTAGCAGTATATAGCTGGAGGCTATATAACTATACAGTCGACGCCCCTCGCCAATGCTGTAATCCTCCACCTGAAGAGAAGAGCTGCCCGACAAAAGCGCCAAATAGTTTTATTGATTTATGGACAGTCCATTTTCGGATGGAAGTAGTGAACTCCACCAAAAAACTACAGCCAATCGATTGGATGTCAAACCAAACAAACAAAAGGTAGCAGTACATTTTCAGCACATAAGTATAAATGACAGGCCATATAAATTCATCCGCATTTTTCCTCCAGTACTCCCCCAGGACGTCTAGGGTATCGTGGCATAATGTAAAAAATTACGATTGCAAAAGGCAAAACCAAATGTCTTCGTAATTGTCACTTTCTGCTGAAGTGTTTTTCCGAAAGCAATTTTGCAATTTTGCATGCCTTTCGGGAAGAACCTGCTGGGGAATGGTATGGTGACGGTAGTCGTCAACGCAAACAGCAGAAGTGCATCACCACAACTGAAATTGATACAGTTTAGGGTGGTAGTATTGTCTCGGAAAAGGTACGCGAGTGAGAGGACACGGTAGCGAGAGATTCCACATGCGACCATATGGTAAGGGTAAGAGACTGGATAAGCTGACCAATCCAAAAAAAAAACACACACACACACACACACACAAAACCAATGGTAGCGGCACACGCTTCAACCGTATTGGCACGCGATTCGAAGAACCGATTCATTCATTTTTACTACTTAACTGAATGAACCGTACGGTTCTCGTTCATTCGGCACACCTCTAGTGTGCAGCGAAACCCTAGCAGTAGCAAAAGGACAATCAATCGCGAAACGACTACGTTTCTCCTGTACGTCTGTCACATTGAGGAGTAGGTTTCACTGTATTACCAATATTCAACTAATATACTGAAATACACATCTACACCCGTGCATACACACACGCCCTTGAAGAGCCCGCGTGTGCTCTGAACAGGTTTTTGGCGGAATACAAAATTCGATAACTGGACATTCCTACGACATGTGGTGGCTACGGGGCAGGAGAATGGATGGAACAAAACAAATGCCGTCGAGGAGCAATTAGCGATGCTCGGCAATCAATCGAAACCAATGTTTCTATGTTGAACAATAAACATAACACAGAATTTTCCT
>KB693390.1:0-12576 GCA_000349165.1 Anopheles christyi | reverse complement strand
GTTTCCCCGGGAACGTTTGATCAACACCAGCAGCAGCACATCATCCCCCTGTTTTTTTTTTATGTTGCAACCGAACGAAGATGTCGCCCCTAGCCGCTGAGTGCATCTAATTATAGTAACCCGCGTGTGCTGCGGAGTCACTCCAACACACGCGCACACTGGCATGAGTATTACTTGCGAGTCATCCCATCCCAGTCGTTCAAACACATCGGCGCCTGTCTTCACTATCAGCAGGGAAAAGATCGGAAAAATCGAACCATCAAGTAGTGTGTTGACCGTCGCAAAACAGCCAGAGCCGTAGCTTCTATACGCCACGAAGAATCACAACGATTGTGCCGATATCCAGACACTGACTGTGCGGTACATGGTTGCCGCCTTGTGGATCAAAACATGACAGGGCGTGACAGGGGAGGGGGAAGGAACCCCACTGCAAACCGACCAACCCATGTTCCACTTGAGCGGTTGTTGTCGCGTGCGTGCCAAGATTAATCGCACTGCAACAGCCAAGCACATCGCGCTTTCTTCCTACTGCTCCCTCCTTCCCTATCCCTTTGGGGGTGTGTGTGTGTGTGGAGGCTTGGCTCAATGACCCCAAAAACCGATCAATCACTGCGGAAGCTAGCTGGGAGATGAAAGTGATGCTGAGATTCTGTAACGCGTCACGGATCTGGTTAGCTGCCAACGGGCAAACTCCAGCTATTGCCACGCCTCAGACGATCGGATCTCCAAATCGGCTACTGGCTTATAATTTTTGCAGTGCGGTACGATGTGATGGTGGTTGTTTCATGTTTCGAGTGGATTAATATTATCGTCCTTCGGATCGATTAAAAAAAAACAGGAAAGAATCTGAAAGTGATCAACGATCTTTCACGATATTTCTGCAGAATTTCGCAATGTCGGGCTGCGAGCCTTTGGTGTAGTAGTAACCCATTGGCCTACTGCCTACTCGTGTTGGGCTATATTACCACCCTCTTCCGAACTCGCTCTCCAGCTGTGCTGCTGTGATCTTTAGGCTACCAATTGTCCCGCAAGCAAACTGCTCGTAGGTTTGGAGCAGCTTTGTGAGGAGTTGCTTGTCGTCGATGTTGCTGAATCCAGGAGTTAATAGCAGCTAGAAGAGAGAAAAAAAGGAGTGTGACTGGTGTCAATTAATTTTGATTTATTACGTATTCGTATATTGTGTGTTTGTGTAGCTTTTTGAAGCTTAACCCGCACACGAAACTTACCGGTCCTGTACAGATGGCAGTGTATGAGACCCTTGGTCAGACTCCCGTCTGTCTAGGCGAGGTGTACTGCACGGGAAATATGTTTGCAAAATCGTGCGCACGCTGATGCCACTTGTGCAGGTTCTGAATATAAATTCACCAGAACCCGATCTTTTGCGATCTTTTCGGAGGTGCTGCAGAAGCACACGATCGTTTACCTTCTACCGCTAAAAGACGTCATTTGTGTGGTGGGAAAATCAACGTTGTAACGATCGTCCCGGCATTTATCTTCAATGTGCTGTGCTGCTCGCCCGCTTAGGAATCGTTTCCCATCCATTCCTTCTTTTTTTTGCGCAATGTTGCGAACTCCACGAAACATTCAATCGTGTTGCAGTTTAAGCCACTCTATCCGCTTCGCAGAACATCATTCCCTCCGGTTTTTGGAGCGGAATGTAGATCGTGCTTTAAATTTGGTGCGCTTCAATCAAAAACACACCACGAACAACCCCCAAAACCGCGATCTGTTGCGCGAGATTGCAAACATAATCGCAACATAGTGGTAATGTGGAATCGATCGATCGGAATGGTGTGTGAGCGTTGTATGTTTACAAACTCGCTAAACCCATCTGTCAAATTGTTATTTTGCAAACGGGGTGCGTCCTAAAAGCATCATTACTGCGATCGTGTACATGCCACTCTCAATAGAATTCATCCGATAGGGGGAAATGAGGCAAACGGAACGAGGCGACGAGTGATTGCAAAAATTGTTCCCCTTATTTTCTGCTGGTAGATTGTTGGTCCCGTTTTTTTGTGTACCGAACTCCGGAACAAGAATAATAGTTTGTTTGTGTCTGTTTAAGTCTGTATCTTGGAGCATTCGGCCCATATTGTGCTATCGGTCATTAATTTCCCCGTGGGTTGATTTAAAATTCATTGCGAAGAGATTTATAAAATCAATAAAAAGGAGATGCTTGGCTGTGGCATATTTTTAAACAATTTCTTTATTTTTCCTTCAAAACCCTTGCATGTGTTGGTTTCCTGGTTCAAATGCCTGGTTCACACATCCCCTTTATTGGCTGCACGGTAGTTTAAGAGGAACGTTGACTTCTTGGTAATATATTTCTGTTCCTCGTGAGCGATCGTAAACGATCGCATGTGGAATACATTTGTACTGTTTTTACGACCAAAGCAGTAAAAGTGTTAGATTGACATTTGATTAATTCGTTTAATGATGTTCGGTGTCGTATTCTTGGCCTGTGCATTGTTTGAAAGGTGAATTCTGTTGAAAGAGCTGCCACAGTATATGAAATAGTGCAATAAACAATATAATTTTTCTTTGTGTGGGAGCTGCCAGGCTGAAATCCTTGGAATTTCTTCTTCGTCCGCTGCACATTCTGTCCCCATCAATGCCATTCTTAATCGTTTACAAATCGAACACTAAATTGTGCATTCAGAGCTATCTCTGCCAGTTTGACAACACACAACGACGTGTGGTAATCTGACACCATTATAATAACGAGCTGCTCCACGCAAACAAGAGCATCCCAAACATGGCAACACTACTCTGCACGCGTGTGCTTTTCATGTTGGAAGTTCATCCACTGCATCAACTCCAAAATGAGAGACACGATCGCCCGGGCACGAATGCATCTAGGTGGTAATGAAAATTTACGAGCACGATAAATTTCTGGCAATACTTTCAACAAGGAAAATGGTGCATTCCGCCTCAAAAACAGATTTCAGTACCCTCACTTTTTTTTTCTTCCTCTCACGTGAGCAGATGCTTCAATGGCAAGGCGAACATTTTTGTGGGTCGCGCGTGCGTGCCTAAATGAGCTGATGTGCGGATGACGAGGTTGGCTTTTGCAGAAAAGACGCACGGCTGTCTGTTAAAGCAGGCTGAGCTGTAGCCTGTCCGCCTCCGAGAAAGTGGGATCGCCCCGTGCCAGTCCTACGACAGCGTGTGTGGGTCGTTTTCGCTGTCCAAATGTGTCAAATGTGACAACTTCACCCCGAAGGCCACCAACCCGAACTTCGGTGATGCTATTATCAATTGGACGTTTCGAAATAAACGCGCCGTGTACAGATGGAGGCGGTGTACATAAGTACATAAGTTTAAATATCGCTTCTTTTTTACGTTTTTACAAACTCTTCCTCGCGGAGGTCATCTAGGTAACGTCCAGGCTTTTGAGAAGAGTCGGCAGTGTTCGCGTTGCGGCTCTTTTTACTACAATCAACAATTAGCTGAAGCTGTTCGCGTACGTTAGATCCTGCCGCTCCAGGAAGCGTATCGGCTTTGCTGTGACCACTTTGGTGGTCGGCCTATAATTGCGAGCTAATCAAATACACGGTTTTGTATATGCACCAATGTTTGATGACCCTTGTGATGACCCGAATGGTGTAACGAAAAGTACAAAAAGTTAAAAGCCTGATTGAGCAACTTTTCTTTTTTTTTTGTAGAAATTTGGTGTGTAATATTTCTTCCACCCTCCCTAATTGTATGGGATTGGCACGCATTTATCAGCTTTTTGATTATTCCATTCATGAAATGTCTTGCGATGCTGTGCGTCTCCTTGTAACCCACTGGCCAATGTCTTTATAATCACAGCGCTGGTAGTGAATTTATTGGTTTCCTTATAGCACGCACGCAAAATAGCACGAGAAGTAGCAGTTGGTAATCGTATGTAGATGTTGTTACTGCCTCGACGTACTACCCGGCTGAGCGATGTTTCTCCTGGTCCTGGTGCTCGGTTTATCAACATTTGAATAATCCTTAATGGAATCTACTTAACTGCACTCTCCACTTACCGTTATTAAAATGTGTCGTAAATAAGGATATGGAAGTCGAGTCGGCTGGACAAGCCTGTCTGGTGTGTACGGCGGCACAAAAACATTCCACACACACAAATACTCTCTGGCACGCAACCTGCTCAACAGAAGGAACCGTAAACGAGCACAAGGTCGATCTTACACTTTGTTGTTGCTGTTGTTTCCGATGCATTGCAACCGTAGTGACCTAGAGCAGCAGCAGCCTGGCACGGGTACGACATTGGCATGGTATCAATTGACAGCCTTTAAAATGCTGCTCTAGGGGGTAGCTTGATATCAAATTCCTCATCAATTTCTTATCCGGAAAGTAAAACTAACCAGAAAAACTTTTTACCTACTTGAAGAATCCTTTGAACTTCTTAGTACCTTCTTATCAGGGGTTTTTGTTTTTGCTGAAAGAACTTCTGAGGATGTAAGTTGAGGTTCTACGACTGTGACTAATTGCGACCAACCGTAGCGAGTGTCTGTTTCGTTTGTCTTGTTTGGGAAGGGAGTCGAGCTCTGGCAAGAAGGGACCGATAAGGAAAGGTCACGGAACCCGGACTGAATGTGTCTGAGACGTATTGCCGCCAAGTGGGCAACTCTCTGAAGTTCCCGGCTAAAGGATGTTCCAAACATTTTTTCATCACCTCTAGGTACGATTGAAGTTGTTGTCAGTGGCGTGGTTACGCTTAGCTTTGAAGCTGATAAGCGACAGCATGTTTAAAGGCCCTACTCGGCAAAGTTGTGCCTGACAGTATGACTTTGTGAACAGGGTGAAGCAAAACAACGTGCTTAGAATGTAACTAACGATGTTTATGTGCAGCTGGCAGACAAAGAATTACTGTCCACGTAATCATCATTGCTAGCGACAGCGTAACATGACTCTGTTTAACCTCTCTTGAAAAGAATAGTTTTTTGCAGTTCTTCAAAATCAGCAATCTCGTACGATATAAGTCGTCTTTGCCAACTCAAAGCCAAAGAAATGCTCATTTCAGCAATCGATTGTCGACAAAACTGTTGTTGTTGTTGTTGTAGTGACTCCGGTTTTATCACAGGGGAAGGTGGAACGCTGGAAAACCTGTCATTCGTAGAGATGGTCATCGCAGCATGGCCAAAGCACACTGTTGAACTCATGTCATCCGTCGTACCTCCCATCCCGAACGCGTTACGTTCGGAGGCTGTCGTTCCCTCGGGGACGGTGGGTAGGTTATGAGTAATTTTGATTGCCTTTTTCCTGCTCTCCTCGGAACCAGTTTCTACGATGCCCACCTTTTTGACGTAAGCGGTCCTGTGAGTGGTTGTTTTATTCTTTTTTGCTGTGTGTTCGCGGCAGCCAAAGCTGCCGAATCGTCAGACATGCGAATTTTGGACTGTACCACCCCGCAGGGAAGTTGGGCATGGACATCTTGGGTTCGTCTGGCGTGTCGCAGTGTGTTGCAATGTGTGTTGGCAAATGGGGCGGTCGTTCCTCCAGGCACGTTAGCAGGTTATACCTTAAGTAGATCAATCATAATTATTGAATTATTTTCTTAGACACCTTGTAGCCTTTTCGTCATCAGTGCGTTTGCACAACTTGTTAATTTGCTGCCCCATGTAATCCGTTCTCGTTATCCATCGGGCCATGCTGATGGGACCCAGCATCTCTCGGTGGAAAAGGTGTGGAAGCTTATCGGCAGAAGTTTGCAACCGCACGATTCGAGTGAAGGGAATTGTTTGTGTCTTCTTTAGCTGAACTGAATGAATGACCGCTACACTTGAACTGAATTGGAATTTTATTCTCAACTAATAATTAGCGAACACACTAAACCGAAAGCGAGAAAGAAGCCTCGAAATGAATTCTAACCAATGACACACCGTGATTGATTGCAAATATGCCGTTCCTTCTTTTTTCTATGCCTGGAGGAATGGGATATACACTCCTTTCTCGGTTAGTTTACTTTATTAATAGGCATCTGCTTTCCGATCGGCATGTGATTGACTTTTTTTCGTTTTGTTTTGTTACTTTCTATTAGCAGCGACTTAATATCGCATCATCATCATCCTGCACCGCGTACATATATTTCGATCGTAGTGGCGGCGGCACACACTGACCAACTCAAGAGTGTAACCGTTCGCTTCGTTCAAGATAAAGGCAAATATTTACCGTCGCGTATCATCCGACCGCTTACACTCGCTCAGGTGATGATGGGTTACGGTCCTTGCGGACAACTGCGATAGAATGACTTAATGGCAAATATGTAACATTCCTAGAGGTAGAAATTCCTCCGATGGAACGTCGGTGGTGGTGGTGGCTCATTTTCAGCTTTGTCGTTGGTGGTGAGCCTTGTTTTTAATGTGGCTGTATTTTTTATTGGTTCACAGTCTTAAAAGCTCAGTGGAAGTTTATGTGCCTATGCGCTCTCTGTGTTAGCTTGTTTCATGCCCGCAAGCCAACAGCAAATGTAGTTAAAAAACTGTGCATTAAATTAAAGACTAATTCGAGATCAGGTTGTGGTGGGATGCTTACCTCCTTCAGGTGCTCCAGTTTATGACGCATAGCACCCATCCAGTGAAGGGAAATAAGCGGAGCCCAACTACATTTCAACGTTAATGGTGAATTGTTTCCATTTAATAAAATGCTCAATGAAGCTAGTTCCCTCGAAGACAACTGTATTTAGTGTGTGTTAGTCATGCAGGGCCGCTAGCATAACCAAAGTCATTGGTCCATTCCATTGTGCTTTCGATGGTTTGGGACTCGCTTGTTTCATCCCTCCTCCCAGCAGTGGAATGGCAGGGGCGTTTACCATAATCGGGCCGGTAAGATGTGACAGAGTGGAATTAGCTATTTTTGAGTTTCCCCGACAGGGTTCTGTTTGGTTGCTTTCGGTTTAAACAAGCTGCTGTGCTGCACACACGGGCACAAGTCTCCTGTTCGATCATGTTTGAATGGCAAATGGTTTGCGTGTGGGTGTCTTCAACACCTTGACGGCAAAACGGCAGATATCGGGCCAGTACCATCTAACGATCCATACGTGATAGAATAGCTTGGTTCTTGTCGCATTCGAAGGTTCTCGCTAGCGATAGATCTAAAGGCTTGCGTCGCAAAGACGTTTGTTTTGAAAGTGACAACTGTGGTTAACCTTAGAAGACAAAGAAGCTGTGTGATCGGTTTAGACGGGGTATATTTTTTTATGCGGGATAAATAAGACATTCGATGATCAACATCTGATTTGCATAGTGGATTCCTGCATATTTCAAGGATTTTCTACCTGTGACGACGGACTGTGAACTTGTGAGCTCTCTGGCATTACGATCTTTGTACGATTTCTTCAACATTGCAAGAAAGTGAATCCGAATAATTGAAGTGCTGCGTCATAGTAACGAGTGTATTTAGTGTTCTTTTTTTACAAAGTATCTCATTTGTACGTGTGATTTCATCAGAAGCCGGAAACTTGCTCAACAAGAGACGTCACCATTTCGTGTGCCACAACAACCATTAATCATTAGCAGTGATCGTGTGCTTGTGTGTGTGTGTGTGTGTGTGTGTGAATGAGGTGAGAGCTTCCGCGAAGATTAAATCATCACCCACAAAACAAGCCGTGTCAATTGTGACCTAACCATCGACCAGGTTGAAGTGTGTTCTGAAGAGGTTTTACTCTCGAAAGGGAAAGTAGTGTTAGAATAAGAAAAGCGCCGTATTATCGTGCCCATATCCCACCCCGCCAAATGCTGTGTATTTTGCGCTGTGAACGGTCTCTACCGCCATGAGTGTCCGAGATAGCAGTGGGACAGTGTTCAGCAATCGGATGGCACTTCACGAACAACACCTTCCATCGCATCGTAATCTGTCCCGCGCCCGGGAGTCAAGTGTCAGCAGCCAGGTGGCAGCGACGCAGGACTTAATTCCAGGAACATCACTAAACAATCCGCCCATCATGGGTCTAGGCATAGGTGAAAATGATGCTAATCGTTCGGTGGCACACTCGGACACGTCGGACGCTGGTACGGTTGGCGGTGGTGTAGTGATGCGTAATCGTGTGATCGATCTGGATAAGAACCGCATCAAGTGCAATCGGAACCGGATCTGGTCACGGCCGTCTAGTTTTTTAAGCTTTTTCAAACAATCACTCGGCTCGTCGAACGGTAATGGAGGTGCTGCACCTCCCAGTGGCTCTTCAAATTATAGTGAAAATGTCAACAAAACCCCCGGGACCAATATGTCAAACGGCATTCCCTCTGGTGATTCTCCGCTCGATGCAGTTGATTCGAAGGCAACTGCCACGGTCGGCCACGGTGGACATCGGCTTGATCTGAACATGATCCGCAAGCTGGAGGAAGAGATTTACAAGCGTGGCCGTGAGCAGAGGCCCGATGCGGAAGTGAAAGATTTTCACGAGTTTTACTTCAACAATCGAAGATACTCTGGTGGCGAGCGGAAAACCTTTTCCAGCGACACGTCCGCCTTTAACGGTGACAATCACCGGGCGGTCCTGCTCGTTGATCCGAACGCGCTCGAGCCGATACTGCTCAAGCGCCCACTCAGTACTGATGAGGCAGGGCTAACGATGAATGAGGCGGAGGCGACGAACGGTGAACCTGGCAATGATTCCGGCCGGCCGGTATTGCATCATCAAGTCAGTGGAGGAGGAGGCAACAAATCGATCATCATTGTCGATAACTCTGAGTACTACCCAGTGCTGATGCGGTACGACATTAACACGGAACAAATCGAGCGTCAGCAGCAACAGCAGCAGCAGTACCGTCGCAATAGGGCGGAGATGCTTAAAATAGACACCTCCGCCGCACGGTGTCCCGGTAGGACGGTTGCGCCAATCAACCGTCCGTCTGGCACAGCGGACAACGTAACGTCGTCACCGTCCACTGCTGGGGGTTTCCCGATGAAAAGCGAAGAAAAGTTGTCATCGTTTCACTCCTCGCCGTCTTCCTCGTTAAGTGGGGCGACATCGTCAAGCGCAGAGCTACCGCTGTCACCTACGCCCTCCCCAAGAGAATCCAGAGATCTGCACGGGATAGTTCCAAAGCACCGTCCTCCGCTGATGTTGGCACCATCCTCCCAGGTATCAGCAGCATCGAACGGATCGGGTGGTAGTGGAGGCCGCGATGGCAAGAAACAGCTGCAACAGCGGACAACAAATCTATTCCAACGCTTTCTGCAGCATCGGCGCAGTCTTAACCTTTCCGTACGCCGTAAACGATTCCGACCTACGCACGAGTGTGCCAATTTCAAGAACACGGAAGTCGCGCTTGGGCGAGCGCATTGGGCAGATGTCATCCTGGTGAGTGGGGCAAGCAGTAACCATTCTCGTTCCTCCGGTAACAAGGTGAAATTTGAGTACCTAAAGCGTATAGCACGGTACGACAGTGAGGCTGGAATGACTAATGGTTGCTACGAACAAAACGCTCCCGTTCGGATGAGGGCCACCGGATCCGTACGACGTCGTGCTGCTAGCGAACCCGATTTAGTGTCCCGCCAGAATTGGAAGAGTGATGGCTTTGTGCAGCATCTACAGCATCACCATCGTACGCTATACTGGAGCACCGGGGATTTGGGCAGCCTCGGACGTATGATGGAGCATGGGAAGAACTTTGAGAACATATTCGACAGCACTAGCGACAACCTGTCGGCTCGGCTGTCGGCCGCTGTGATGTCCAGCTCAAGTTCCTCCTCGGTGCCACTGTCCGGATCGGGTT
Source organism: Anopheles christyi (assembly GCA_000349165.1). Lineage (NCBI taxonomy): Eukaryota > Metazoa > Arthropoda > Insecta > Diptera > Culicidae > Anopheles > Anopheles christyi. The sequence goes on along the minus strand of KB693390.1, from coordinate 2,869 downwards.
CGCTGTCTTCCTCCACGACCGCTTCCTCGATGGGCAGCACCTCTAGTCAGCGAATGCTACAACGCCGGCTAGCGAGTGCCCTACTGAGATCATCGCATCATCATCACCACCACCACGGCAAGCCACCCCTGTCTTCAGCTGGCAACTCAGGCTCATCGAATTCATCTTCCTCGCTGCCAGTGGCCAACCCTTCCGGGCAGACCGGTGGTAGCAACATTCTGCGCAAAAAGTCTTCCTCCTTTCGGGGAGTGCTCAGACGCTCCAACACTCCGGACGTGGTCAATACTTGGGTGTTTCGCAAAAGGTAAAGGGGGAGGAGAGTGGATCGATGGAAGAAAGTGGGGTTATGCTGAAAATTTACAACAACACCATCAGGGCACGGTTGACATAAATTTCTTTTGCCGGAAAATGAATGGTTTCACTTTCACTGCAAAGTTTATGGACTTTCGATGTTTCTTTCAACTCCCACCTTGGAGACTTGGGGACGTTCTTGCAACCCCTTTGGCAGGAAGTACAGGAAGCAACATTGGGGAGGGGGCGGGGTTTCTCTTTCATCACAACAACACTTGCTCGCTTGTGTAACTGGTGCGACACAGAACAATATTGCCTCATGGTTTATGTTTCGCCGCCATTTGAGACACGAACGTCCGGACGGATTATTTTGGACGGCTTTCTGTTTGGGTGTGGCCAGAGGAGGGGGCTAGAGACATCATTTTCATCACTCTGCGAACGGATGACATCTATGCGCGAGGTTCTTTGTGGCACTGCATCAACTTCTAGGCCTTTGAAAGAGGCAAGTCGGGATAGGTTTTTTATTTTATTTCTTGAGCAGTGGTGTGTTGGCGTTGCGTCGTTCTACCAGCGAAAGGCAGATGGTAGAAATCAATTTTCAACCTCACCGCACACAGGATCGACTGATCGAGAGTGACTTCAAACGAGGGTTGATCGTTTTCCTCCTCGTTCGGATGTGAAATAGTATTTCTTTACTAGCGGAACACCCTCCCCAACACCGTCCAAAATGGGTCAACAGTTTATGTTGCAGCGCTCCGTTTGATGAGTACTTTATTGCAATTTGACGAAGAGCACACAAGGGGGGATGTGGTCTTCCCGTGAATCGTGACGGGTCATTTACAAGGGTTGGTGTGACATCGTTTTCAAGACGATAATAATAATCCCACAGGTTATTGTGTGCGCGTTGGTGGTGGTTTAAAACAAAACCAAGAGCATTGCACAAACATGATCGAGTTTGATCAAGGGAGAGAAAGTTCGTTGTTGAGGGCGTAAGGTTGCGCACATGTTACTATGAGCATAATTTTTAGCTTATGCCCAAGTTTATTCAAGAGATCGGTGTTGTAAAACCACTAAGCACATCATAATTGGAATTATGGGCGATCATTTGTGAGCCATTTACCCTGATCGGATTACTGTTATACTATCAGTGAATGGTCGACCTCTAGTACCAAATCTGAATTTTCAATACACGCCAGAATGCGTTCGAAAGCATTTTTGGCAACGTAGAAAGCCTTCACATGCCACAGGTTGATTGTTCGTGTTGTAACTGCTCCCTCCAATAGACTAAAGCCTCCACCGGCTCATCGGCTTGTGCCTGGCCCACAAAACGTCGCCACAGCCTTTCGGCCTAGTGTGGGTATTGGAAAGATTGCACCGCCAACACGCCAAATTGAATTGATCCCAGCCTAGCAAGTGAGGGGGTGCGCACAGGCAGGCAGGGACACCCTACCAAAGGTGACACCATTTCGAGGCCCTTCCCACGGGTCTCGGGGCGGCAGTGCGCAGAACAGATTCAATAAGACAAATAATAATAATAAACACAACCGTGCAGAATGAAACACCACCGAAACGCCAAACTAGCGAAAGAAGACTCGTACCTGGGCAAAAACATAAGGCGCAGCGCAGCTACTGCCGAGACACACAAACACCGCATACAGGCCGTGTCGTGCCCGGCTCGGTCGTCATATTGCTGCGTGCAGTGTGTTATCCATGGGCCTGACGTGTAAGGACCCGGTTTTTTTTTTCGTCCGTGGGCCCACGAACTGACCGGACCGGTGTTGCAAAATATGGAGCTAATCAAGATCTGCTTTGCATGTTGACGAGTCGACGTATATCCGTGGGTTCGCCCAATTTCCGTTTCACTGCAAAGTACAACGATACACACACCATGCAATGCAAAATCGACTGGAGGTGTCACTTGTCAATGATGGTGTAGCATGGAGTCTCTTAAGCGCATCCCACTGTCGTCGTAGCGTCAGATTCCGGGACAGTTGATACTGATCCGTGATAAGCAACGCAATAGCAGGACGATCATTATGGATCCTCGGATGCCTTTCACAGCGTTAAGGTGATAATGAGGCCTGAGGGAATACGACATTTGTTTTCCTTTCGCTGTCCCATAAACGGTCGGTTCCAAGTGTCTTTCCAAGACCTTTGAACACCTTGTCGAAGTCGGCGCTTCGTGTACTGGAATACCTTGAGAGTCAAATTTCTCGGCAAGGTGTGCATACTTTGCACACGACGACACACTACACCCGTTTGGGCCACTCGCAGCGCAACGGAATGGAAAAAAACCTACCTGAAAACTCGACAGTGGAATGGAATGTTGCAGCGATGCATCTAACTGCCATTCTTCCCTTGTTTTGGGGTGTCGGGAGCAAAGTATGCTGACGACGCTGCCAGCAAGTACGATGGACGCAGTTTATCATCAGCAATTAATCTCTTTCCAGCGTCGAAATGCTTCAAAACGAAAAATTCGGCAAGTTTAGCGATTTGTTTCAAGCTCGGCATTTTCTACGTTGGTGGAATGTTGCTTGGGAAGGAATCTAAATAACAAACATCGCAATAGAAATAAGAC
>KB693379.1:0-12611 GCA_000349165.1 Anopheles christyi | reverse complement strand
TTTTAAAATAAGAATAATGATTTCATTTTTATAAAGTGTATACAGTGACGATCATATTCAGTTTGAGTTCAAATCTGTTTGTTTAGTTTGTGAGTAAATGAGTGGAGTGTTTGATTAACTTGTTTGTAATAAATACCTTTTGATATTTATGTTTTAAATGTTTACAAACCAATCGTTTAAAAAAACGCAATATGTCTCATAATTTAGTAATGCTTTTATTTTGTTTTACCAGAGTTTTTTTAGTATATATTAGTTAGTGTGCGTGCGTGAATGTGCCTGTAGGCTTTGCGCGTATCTGGCATCATACACAGATGTAGCGCTTTCATTGCCTACAAATACTACAAACACACAGAAGCACACACGGCGTTCGACTGGTATAAGACCAGCCGTGTGTCTTCCCTATCCTAAACTCACCATTACCCAACCGTTACTAATGCAAACAAACATTGTTTTCTCTCTGGACATTACAGTTAGACTTACAGTTGCAAGATGAAGCAGGTGGAGATGTCAGTAGTTTCGTGACGAATGGTGAATGGGATCTTCTAGGTAAGGCACCGTTACTAAAACGTAGCTTAAATCGATAACAAAATTAAGAAACACTGGATTGCTGAATTTGAAATTGGGAATGGAACGGACTCTGGAATGTATGGAATTGGAAATATGGAACTAAACTAAACATCAAAACATCCAACAAACGCTCATGTAATTTGGTTGAACGCAAAATTGTACTCTTCATTCATTTCGATCTGCTTGAGCGAGTTTGCATTCGAACAATCCTAAACCCTAGATCATTGAATGCTATGTAGCGAATTGGATGTAGTCCAACTAAAACGAGAAAAAGAAACAATCAAAAATTCAAAGATCAAACCCAAAAGGAAGTTCGAATCATCTATCCGTGACAAAAAAAATAAACAAGTTTGAAAATTGCTTTACATCACATCATGCTTCCGCAGTATATATTAGTTTGCAAATACATCATTAGCATTTGGACATTTCATGCCATAGCATTACACATTGGTTAACAAAAAGTATGCATTAAAGTAGTCGTGCATTTGACCTTTTTTCATCTGTTTTGGTTTTCCGATCGGTTTTTGCTGTTGTAACGTGTAAAAATTGACGAGAGAAGTTTAAAATTATCAAATAGTTATAATAAAATGCTCAACATTTTACTGGGACATTTTGGTCGTAAATTTAAAGGCAATTGATTAACTTCTTAAACAGTTACTTTGAGACATTTATGTTGCAGTAACATGTTTCGATTACTTTCTATCATATGGAAATACACTTTTTTTTTGTTGAACATGCCTCAAACTACCATTCACTCTGACGGGTAATATCCCTCGTTGGTCGCTAGAGTTGTAACAGCCTTCTCAGGCTGTTTCTATCAACATGAAAAGATCTGCTTTTGACAGTACTTCCCTCGAACCCCCTTCGTAACGATGGTGGACGGTGAAGATGACCGTATGAATTCCTCAGCCTATTAAGTTTCGTTTCCTGGTGATTTCCCTGCTAGTGACAGATTTCGATTTGCATCAAACTCAGTACGCTCCTCGGGTTTGAGTAGAGCGAGAGCGAAATAAATAAACTATTCCTTGCAGATAAAGCGATCTAGATAAATCGCTTTTAACTGTTTTTTGTTGTTTCTTTCTCATTCTAAGAAGCCTAGTATGTTAAAGATATGGAGTAAAGTTTATATATAATATGAAAAAGTTGCTTACGAGCTGTTTCAGAAACATGGTCAACATTTGAAACTTACTTAAAGTAATACATTAAACTTTCACAAAAAAGGGTTTTAAATTCAACATACAGTATTATTGGTGGAAATACATGTTGAGTAAGAAGAAGTTTAGTTTTTTTTTCATAAAGCAGTGTTTGGAGAAAACACTATTAGGAGTAAACATTAGGTATCAAGTACGATTGCACTTTTCAACAGCGACGAAAACAAACTTAACACTGAACGAAGCATTGGAACGGATGTGATGAACGAGTACAGAAACGTCGGAAATGATAATATAACCGCACCACGATCTAATCAGAGCTACCGTAAAAATTTGCCCTTATTAGAAACTACATTAGAGGATCTCTTTCGTTTTGCATTTTTTTGGAAAATCATGCTAAGTTAGTTAATTCTGTTTCCAAAAAAAGCAACAAAACTAAACTCAAAATCGCTAAACACCCGATAACTGCACCCGCTAAAAATGCATAAAGCAAATGAAACGAACAAACCAAATCAGCCTACGCAATATTTAAAACAACGCAATGCACCAAATATTTCAAACACCTTCGTGTACTACCCCGGTCCGAACGGGTTGAGCCACGGTCGTCGGGGCTTTCCGCCTACCCTACACAGGACAGGTGAAAGTATCGAAAGCAAAACCGAAAGGCCAACAAAGCACGTTTCACATCGAAACTGCCCCTCACCCTAAAACACGCCAACTGGCCACGGCCGCGCAGTTTGGTGCTGAAACGTCACTCCCTTTCCCCCAGATGCACTGGTTGGACCTTACAAAAAGGACACGTGTATGTCCTCCGGAGGGCTTGCTTCCTCTGGCGGTGCTTTCCGCCATTAGCCAAGTGTGCGCTGACGAGCGTGATTCAACTCCGGTGGGGTAGTCGCGACACACGAAGATTGCGCCATTCGTTTACGCGCGTTATCAATCGTCACGAAACCACTGTTGTCTTCGGAACCCCCACTGAAAGTCCCGCCATTGCAGCGGGGAGAAGCAACCACGCGCAAACACAGTACCCGGCGGACACTACAAAGTGCAAAAGAGAGCGTGAACCGTGCGCGCGCGCACGCTCGCCCGTTTATAGCTGCAGACTGACGGTTCGGAGACTGTCGGTAAGTAGTCATCAACACAACACGTGACATATAAAACGAACGTTATAGGTCAGTTATCCAGCTCGACCCAGACTTCCCCCAGAACGAGAACCATAGTCCCGTAACAAAGCTGGACACGCGCGCACCGTTAGTAAGGGCAAGCGAAACAGTGTAGTTACGGAACACGACGACAGTTCGGAGGAATTCGCCTTTAGCTTACCATAATCAGTAAAGCGTTTGTTCTTGTTTTCATTTCAGAGTCCGATTCAAATAAGTAACCTTTAGAACCCCTTCTTCTTCCCTTAAAGAAACTTCGTATAGAAATAGCTCTGAGACAGCTCGCCCCGAAATTACTATCCACCGATGGTTGGTGTGTGTGTGTGGTGTCGCGGTGACTCATCTGATGAAATGTTTCGTTCATATTAAGCAAAGTGCAACAACGCATAGCAAGTTATTATTTTTGGTTAAGATTGAGGGTTATTTGTTTTTTAATGTAATGTATTTTTTCTTGCGTGAACACGTTTTGGCTGATAATTAAACAAAGTAAGAAGAAACTGTATATATAGAAGAAGAGAGAAGGCGCTAGATAAGCATTGTTATAAAGTTTCAAATATTTTATTACTATTTAATTTGATAATTGACTAACTTATTGTCAGTAAAATTGTCATTCTCAAAAAAGCTCCTTCTGACTTTGACAGCGGTGGGATTCGAACCCACGCCATTTCTGACTGGTGCCTAAAACCAGCGCCTTAGACCGCTCGGCCACGCTGCCTCGTTAATACCGGGGTAGAGTAAACGTGGTTTGCTTTGCTTTGATTTTTCTACCAACATAAATTCCCATTCCCGTGCGCAAAATCCATCCAGAAACTTCCGCTGGGGAGTTTCAACGTTTCATTTAACAATTTGCTAACTAATTGCCATAATCGTTTAAGGCATGATAGAGGGCCATCGCCTTTATCGATTGCCGTTAGCCTTCGCTTAGCTTAGCCCTGACACCAGACACGTGTATCCATCTCGGATATCGATGCTTTTGCTTTGGCGAGACTCAAGTTAACAGGCGTACTTTTGCATAAGCTCAGCAAAGGATGCCATTAACTATTAACCGCGCCGAGAGTCTCGTTTCCTTCCTTCCCTCTACCATCTCTGGGGGGAAAGAATGCAATACATTGTTCTGTGGGCTGGCGTGGTTGGCCCGACATGGCTCGCCTTTGTTTATTATAGCCCATCAGGATGGAGAATAAATTGAACCTTTCTACAGGACATTCCAACAAATCCTAACCTCACTTTGGCCCTCAGTGGTTATTGATCGAGCACCGTCCGGATTTATGTGGGCGCTGCGGGAAGGGGCCCGGCTCGACGAAGAAGGTTTAATGAAGTGGCTCAACCTGGGCAGGATATGCAGCCGGATCAAGCTTTTGCCTTAAAGCGGGATAGGGGGGATTTGTTTGTTTATGTGTGCGTGTTTGTGTGCCGAATTGTATCTGCACGAAACTGAGACGCCGTCGTCCACCACAATCCTTTTGCTCATCCGGTTATGAATGGTTAAAACATGCAAAGTGATTAAATTTATTACGAGAACCCTTTATCACTAATCCCACACCAAGCGCTCCTGGTAAGGGATAGGAAGTATGTTGTTGAATGGGAAACTTTGTCCCATAACCGTCCCTGTGGTCGCTAGATGGGCAACAGGAAGAGGCAAAACATGGCGTGAGTGTTAGCACGCTAAGTCGAGGCAAAAGAAAACATTCAGCGCACGAAAGGACATTAAAGTTAATTCCTCCGAAGGATGAAGAGTGTGGTACCCTGGCTTCCCCGGGGAAGGCTTGAAGTTCGTCGTCTGGGGAGGGTGGCACCAAGGCACGTGCAACCACTGAACCACGGTCCATTGAATAGGTGTGGAATTGAGCTCATGTGTATGAGTGTATGGATGTGTGTTTTTGCAGAAGTATTGAGACCTGTGTGTATGTGTGTGTACGTCGGTTTCAGTCGTGCTGGCAAGATTAAATATTCAATAACCACGCCGGAAAAGGATCACAACTAATTCAATTAATAGCTGTCCAAAGGTGTAACTGTCCCATAAATGGAGGGAAAAACGCTTTCAAACATTAGCTTTTAAGATGGATGGGTTTCGGGGTAGATTTTGGTTTGGTTGCGAATTAGAGCTAATGAGCGAAACTTGCAATGGCAACGCTATTTTAAGAAGCCATAGCCATTACAGGATTGTAAGTTTGGCAATGAATATGAAATGCAAATGGGGAATAAAAGGAGCTTAGGTTAGTGTGGATTGTTTAGCTGAATAGTTTTCTTTTCTTTTAGTATAATTAATAATCTTGGAATTCTGATAATCAGTTTCAAAGAGCTTTAGATGGTTGAAAAATATTTTGTTTATATGATTAAATTTTTAACAATTTGTGAGCCACAGGCATTGCCATAAATGTAAAAGATATGCGATGACACTTTTGTATCAAAAGTTTTCGAACCTATTTCATAACTTTTCACACACTTTCTATGACATTTTTTGTTTTGCCCATATAATCATCACATATTTCACCCTTCAGTCGTCATTTCATAACTAAGACATTAAAATGACTTGTGCTACAAAACAAAAACAGCCAACATTCCAGTGGAACGGAATTTGTTTTCACTCATACTAGCCCTTCGACCGTTTGCCATAAAACGCACAAGCTTCTACCATACATTTGGAATGGTAATGAAATGGAATTACTTTCATGCTGGTTTCGTTTAGAGCAGTAGTGTACATTCGATTTGCTCCGCAATGAATGCACGATGATCAAGTTCGTGTTTATTATCGTACAAGAATGGAAAAAAAAAACTCGAATACCCTTATGCCTATATGCATAGACGTAGCATACAAATGCAGAGCAATTAATTTTACCATAAAATTTCAAAATTTTACACCATATATCAATCACAAATTCATCCTTCCGCGTCATCATCAACCCATCGTCAACCGATCTGGCCTTCTGGTGGGTTGCATGGGATGAATTTTTTTCGTGCCCTTGTCCGTAACCTTCCCATGGATGCACTGTAAAGGTGTCCCCGGCAAGCGTAACGAAATCTACTACAACTGCTGTCCAGAGCCTTACATCGACATCACCTTCGCCATCATCATCCGAAGGCGAACGCTGTACTATTTTTTTAATTTGATCGTACCGTGTGTGCTGATTGCGTCGATGGCACTGCTGGGATTCACCCTGCCACCGGACTCCGGCGAAAAGTTATCATTAGGTAAGTGCAACAAGCTTTAGGGCAGAAGGCGACCGGTAAGATTTCACACAGTGGTAGGATATTTTATTGACAAAATAGCTTTATAAACACAACATGATTGAAGACGAACTGAAAGCTTCCATTTTGAAATTGCTTCTTTATATTTCAGGCGTAACAATTTTATTATCACTGACTGTATTTTTAAATATGGTTGCTGAAACAATGCCAGCCACATCGGATGCTGTTCCACTTTTAGGTATGATCGCCCCTAACTGTTTGCCATCGAATTGATGGGTACTGGTTGTTTTATACGAGCTAAAACTAATATTTACCATATCTGCTTTTCTTCACTTTTCCCTCTTTCAGGCACATATTTTAACTGCATCATGTTTATGGTTGCATCATCCGTTGTTTCGACAATTCTAATTTTAAATTATCATCATAGAAATGCGGACACACACGAAATGTCTGATTGGGTAAGTACCACCAGCAAGCAACAACTTTCGATGAAGCATCGCTTAGTGCCTCTCTTTGCATTGCTGCAATGTATAATCAAACTCTGGCAGAAGTGAAAATCTTCCACTAGCAGAATGCACATAATCATACGGGCAAAAGTCATACGAAATGAAGTGGCGTGCAGTGCATTGTTGGCACGAGCTTGAACACGTTCAACAATCACTTCACGTTTGGAAAGGTGTACGCCATAGAGTCATCATTGCCAGATCGCAAAAAGGGCAGTACGGCACGGTTTAATGAGAAACGTTATATGAATTTGGCGAGGTCCTAACCTCAACAATGCCAGGCGAACAGCGCTACCTATGCATTTTGCAGTTTGCTCACGAAGGTGGTTTTGTTTTTTGCGATATCTTTGTAATATTCCTATCCCAACGGGTGCATCACTCGCTGGCAGACCGCATTCGAAAACCCCGTGTCAGTGTGATGGATTCTGCAACGACGGTATATGGTTTATAATCGACAAGTTGCTCCCAAAGTGCGACACAATCTATCCCGAATGTGCCGAGATTGCGCACACCATCGTTTGGGTGGTAACCGTACTTTGAGGAACAATTGCCTTTAGATATGGCTTGCACAAGGGATGCGTCTGATGGCTCCGTACCATGGTATTGCCTGCCTGATCTCCGTGAAACGTTCGTAACGAACTGTCGGCATTGAAATGAACTGCAAATTAACAACTGGTCAGTATCTTTGCGGTTCGATAAGTTACGAGTCGTGGAACTCTCAGTGGGAGAAAGTACGGTGAAGTTGGTTAACACTTTTGCTGTTGAAATGCGGTTTTGATAACTAACTAGCTTAAATGTTTGTACGAATTGCAATTGAGGGTGATTATTATTAAACTATTTACAATATTATGTTGATTGATGAACTAATCAATTAGTGGTAACTCTATATTAACTGTATGCGATTACAAAACTATGTTGAGAGGTTGCTTTCTCTTTTGAAATACATGTGCAACAGATTTTTTTTTGGAAAATATTACAATTTTGGGAAGTCCGATGATGACTTTGTTGGGGTTTCGGAATTATTTGGACAAAAGTATGTTTGGAGTCCTGTGACAAAAACGTAAACATATTTGTAGTTGATTTTCTTACAGCGAATTCAAAAAACCTGCTAGTACCCCTTTTGACGAGCTACATTTCGTCTAACCAGTAACATTGTTTCTGGTTCCTGGTGTTTACGGTAGTTGCTTGACAACTTGGTGACCAACAAAGAAAAATACCGGTAACCGGTAACATTTGACCATTTGTTTGCTTTCAACGGGCATTTGTAGAAGAAAGTTTCGGTACTAAAAACCTATTCAATGTCTATTACTGTTGATATTAAAATACTTTAAGTATAATCGGGTGTAATGCTTGTTTATGGTTTATAGTATGGAAAATTCCTGAGAAAGAACGATTCAAAAAAAACATTGAACGCTGATATGTACTAAATAATATAAATGATTCCAGGTTTTTTATATTTATTTATTTGTTTTCCTCTTATTACCACTTCCAAACCACAATCCAAACAAAATTTCGATACAAATAAACAATTAGAAAAATTGAATAAATTTGCTTATTGAATGTATTATATACTTATTCAGCAAAGTGCCATTTAAGTATCCTGTTAATAGTATAACACACATTCTTACCAACCACCATTTTGGCCTCCACTTTGCGCTAGGATCATGACTTGAAAAGGACCTAGAAAGATTATATCGCTCATTTTTTTTCCTACCAGTCTCATTTCCTCAACCATACACATGTTTGTTGGGTTGGGTGGATAATTTTCTAATGTATCTCTAGCACTTTATACGATGCTTCATTGCTTTCACTTTCTGTATCTCAACGCTTCGCAACAGTACTCTCTGCGTACTTTGATGTTTCACGCTACCCCCACTTTTTGCTAGCCGATCTGTTTTTTTTTTTATGGGACTTGTTGTTAGAGAGGTAGAGGTTGTTATTTTTGCTAAAGAAAGATCAGAGATTTATTTATCACATTTTTGTTTCCCGGAGCATGGTAGTGGTTGTACACGCACTACATCGCTCGAAAATCGCACAAGCCAATCGTACTCTCGCTTTCGCTTTGCTACTAAAAGCCAAAAATTATCTTTATCATGAAGATACTGTTGGAAAGGATGACGAGGGACGTGCTGGAAACGATGAGCACCCTTCCCTCGTAAATGATGAAAGAAAAGCTGATAACGCGATCTGTGTCATCTGTCCGTCGTTTCAGCCATCGGCTTACGGCCTCTTTTGGTCGATTTGTTCTTTTGTTTCTCGGGTTTGCTGCCTTTCGCTAGCTACCCAATACTTCCTCCCGCAGCAGAGGGGTGGAAAAGGTTTTGAAAGACACTTTTCGTCATGGCGATCGGTTTTCCCCCTTCATATCGACCCCTTTTTTCACGTCGTGTCAGTATGATAGATAAGGTAGTGCGAGATAGCTGTCAACAGTAACGTGCGATGAAACCCTCAGCCCACTTTGTCGGCACTTTTGCTTCCCTATCCTCACCTTTCAAGCTTGTTAAAGCCATTCGAGCTAGGAGGGTAGATCTCATCAAGAATCGCTCGCCAATCGAGAAAAATAGGGCAACAAAATGAGAGAAAATCTTATGGAAAGCTTGTACCAGCAGTTTGTGAAAAACCCAACGCATGCTTGGATTATTTAAAATCATATTAGATACACAAACAAACCGCGCGGCTTGAGCGATTATTTATTCAAAGCACATCCCGTGAAGGATGATGATTTTCCCTCTGCTCCGTCATCCTGCCGCCCCTTCCTTTTCACCCCAGGATGCATGGTGAATGGTACGAAGCCCGGAAGTGGAATGTGGAGCATCCACGAGAGCTATCTTGAGCGTGGAAAATCCTTGGCCCCCGGGCGTGCCTGGGAAGGGCCTGAAGCTGATCACAAGCTGTGTGGATGATGCAAGCGGCAAGACGGAAGACGGCACAAACGGAAGAATGATTTTCGGGAGAATAATTCTTAAACAAACGGTGCCGGATCGCTAGTCGGTGAAGTCAAGCGTCAGGCCTGTCGGCAGTTGGCCAGGGCAACGAACGCTTAAAGCCATTTATACAGTAAGCTTTTTTGCAACCACACACGCACGCATTCCACAGGAAAATCCGAGCTGTGCTTGAAGCGTGTGACGAAATATTCAATCGTCTCTAACCTGTCTAATCTGGGGAGAGTTTTGTGAGCGAACCTTTAACAGTTCTTTCACTTTCGTTTCGTATTTGTATGTGTAAAAAAATCATCTTTTTCCACAGCATTTCCAAGTACAGCACTATCGTGTGAGGGTGTAGGTTTCGCGTAATTTTTATCGTCCAATTTCTGGGTACGATGCGAAGCAGCAGCACTCCCACCCCTACTTTCATGTGATTCTCCTATTTTCATTTATGAGAATTTTATGAGAAAGTTTATTAAATTCATTACGCTTCTTGCTAAAGCATTGGCGCGACAAAGGCAGCTCATGTTAATGTGTATGTGCAGGTCTATGTTGCTTGAGAAAAAGGAAGAAGATAACCCACTGGAAAGCATCCATATGTTGAGAAAATCATTATCTTTTTCGTGTATATCGTATCTTGCCTCCCGGCTCAATTTTGTTGGCTTCCCATCAGTCGCTTAATTTAATTTATCAGTATCAGCGAGCTTCACGGATACGTTTCAATGTGGTGTAAGTTGACGGAAATTGGGTGGGAGTGGTAGTTTTACGTGTTTTTTAGATGAAAACACGTCCCAGAAAGGAAGTTGAAGCGCCCTGGTTTCAACAGATTGGTATGATGTGAAAACATTAAGTTCGGTGGCAATAAGTTAGCAACCAAGGTGACTTTAATGGCAAGAAGATGGGTTTTTGTTTTGTGTTTCTTTTTTAAAGAACGACATTTAAAATACAAATCAATGTCACTGTAAAAATTTACTAAACCACAATCATTACTCTTTTCACTTACAGGTTAGAATCATATTTTTATACTGGTTGCCATGTATTTTAAGAATGAGTCGACCCGGTAGAGACTTATCGATGGAATATCCACCAACGCCAACGTCGGACAGTTCCGAGCGGAAAGCGCACATACAGGACGTCGAGCTGAAGGAGCGGTAAGCCGAACTTTCCGAACGTTAGTGAATGTATTGCTCAAATCGTTTCCTTCTTACCAAACAGATCATCGAAGTCCTTACTAGCGAACGTATTAGATATAGATGATGACTTTCGTCACAACTGTAGGCCATTGACTCCTGGAGGTACACTGCCACATAATCCAACATATTTCAGGACTGTTTACAGGTTAGTCTCCCCCTTCGCCGGTTCAAGATGGACACCAGGACCCTCATGCTGTCTGCTTTTTTTATTTTTGTTTTATACAGCAGTGATGATGGAAGCATCGGACCGATCGGAACTAATCGAATGCCGGATGCGATAGCGCCACCACACACGTGTTTCACATCCTCTGCTGATTACGAACTAGCTTTAATATTGAAAGAGATACGTTTTATCACCGACCAGGTATGTATCCTCTCTACACGCACCCTGCTGATCCACTATTTTTACAATCGAAAGTGAGTGTCAATGGAAAGCGAACTAACCGCCGAAACTCCAATGTCATCCGCAAGCAACAAAACAATTAAAGAAGCTCATTGTCACTTTCTCCATTTTTGCACACCTTCTTGGTTTCCCTTGCCACTGCGCACAAACGCTTGGTCATCAATAATGCCACACTTTCCTGTTGCCGTACGACTCGTTACTGGCACGTCGCCTCGCAAACGAAAGTCCTGGTCTCGTGCCTCGGGTTTCTTACTTTCTTTAGCTGCACATCTTCGCCCCACCGTCTGATAAATGGAAATATGTCGGTTAAGGTTAGGAAGATTGATGTTGTTTAAAGAACTGTCCTTTTTGCTTTCGTTGGGAAAGGGCTCTCGCGATCCGGATGCACGTGGGTGCTTCCGGAATGGTGGTACGAAGGCGACATAGATGACCGTGGCGATGTTTGCTACCGGGTAACCGCTAGCGATAACCATCTATCATTAATTGGTCAATCGATCAAGCGAAACAGGCGTCCGTGCTGGTTGATGTCCTTTCGATATCGTTTCGATTTTGCAAAACGAAAATGGCATTTGCCGCTTGCAGATGTAAAACGAACATTAAGCTTTTTAAATTTAAAGAAAAAATGGAAAGATTTTTTAATGTTTTTGTCTTGTCAATCGTTTACATTTGGTAACTTCATTTGACTTGTTCATCGTTCTGTTGTAACAATGCAAAACAAATCCATTAGCCCTGACAAATTTTACTGATCATCTGGCAATAATTGATGTAAGTTTAAACACTCATTTTCTTTGGTAGTTTATCGTCAATTCCAGCAATTGTGGCAATCTATTTCAAGCTCTATATCAGTCATTGTGAGAAAACTTTTTTTTTTTTTCTTAATTCTTGACCATCAAACGTCATTGAAAAGAGACTAAAATAGTGATAGCTTTTCTATAATTCAGGTTATCTTGGGTTGGGAGTTGTTACAGGATCAGGTCTTTATCTAGTCACATTCTTGCACTTTGACATTGTTATTGCACTTGTAGGGTAAATAGCAACCAATTTAGCTGGATTTTTAAGAGTATACATTAGTGAAACCAATTTAAAAAATCATACTAACGAGTTATTTCAAGACATGTGGGTTGGAAGTTTTTTCCCAATAATTGTTTGAACGAATTTTAATTTTAAACGGATTCTTAGCTGAAGAAATATTGAAATTTGAGCTCCTCAGGACCTGCCATCATAAACTAAAAACATAACAAGGCTGTTCCTTATATGCGTTAGCCTTGGACCATTTGTTCGAGTCTCTGAAATGTTGAGCCGAACCTTCATGTCTTGTTGAGGCTCAGATTAGTCGTTTAATTCGGTACAAAGGAATTGCATAAAATATTTATCGGAAATTTATCATAAAATGTGACAATGTGTTTTTTTTTTTTTTTTTTTGGTTAAAACAACTATTTTATGTTTTTTGCACCGACCAGTAAAATTTTAAGTAGATGAACAAAACTATAATTCTTTTCTTTCCTCCAGTCACATTTCTTG
>KB693368.1:0-12603 GCA_000349165.1 Anopheles christyi | reverse complement strand
CCCCCCCCCCCCTCCCACACGCCCCTCCAAAGCTCGCGTGTCCCATTTGTGATTGTCGAGTTCTTTTCTACTATATAGCATAAGATTGTAGCAGCATTGTATGTGTGTTTGTTTGTTGAAAATGCAAAAAAAAAACAATTTTCATTACGACGCCAAAACACGAGCGAATATGAGGAACCGTTCAAGTTGATATTGATTATATATTTTCTTTCTCGCTGCTGTTGGGTTGTGTACAGCATATTGCGAGAGGGGGAAGCGTTTTGACGCACGTGTCTTGATGGACGGCAGCGGCGCACATCCCCCTACACCCTCCCTAACACTCCTCGGAATGATGGTCTGCGTGCATATTTGTTGTTGCAACATTAACCTATTCCACCACCAACATTTGAACAGCAGCAACAATCGCTTCAACGGCGAGCGTCGTCCCCCCCCCCCCATCCGCTGCTGCATGCAAAAAGGGAAGTTAGGGCTCGGTTATGTTTTGCCACTTCACTAGCTACCACACTACTTCAGTGTTTCATGGCATACACGTGTGTGTGTATGTGTGTGTAGGTTCCTCGTTGGTGGCCACAAACACGACACTGGCTGGAGAGCTGCTGCTGGCTGACTTGGATCGGTTACACAACAACGCTTGATCGCGAGAGTCGTTGTCGTCGCCGCGTTTCACTTTGCCGAAAATTGTTTGTATGCTTGCCATACAGAAAATGGGTTTTCATCATGGGTTACGCCACGGAAAATGTGGATGCATTTCGTGAGCAATAATAAATGCCATGCCAGGCCTAAAAGTGGTTCGTTAGGGCGACAGGGGTGAACCAACAGCTAGCTCTAGCCAACACCACACCGCATGGATGATAAAAATAGGTTTTAAATAACACATTCCTGCCTTTAATAGGACATTAAGCGTTGTGGTTTCTCGTTTTTGAAATAAGTATCTAATTACATGCCGCCTCTCTTTCCAGATGGGAGACGTCGATCCTGAAACACTCCTAGAATGGCTCTCGATGGGTCAGGGCGACGAGCGCGACATGCAGCTGATTGCTTTGGAGCAACTCTGCATGCTGCTGCTCATGTCCGATAATGTAGATAGATGTTTCGAAAGGTATGTTACAGTAGTTTCCACCACACTTGGGTCAGCTTGTGCACTCTAAACAATCATATCTATCCCCTCTCAATTGCAGTTGTCCCCCGAGAACGTTCCTGCCAGCGCTGTGTAAAATATTTCTCGACGAGTTAGCGCCGGAAAATGTGCTGGAGGTGACGGCCCGCGCCATCACGTACTATCTGGACGTGTCCTCCGAGTGCACCCGCCGGATCGTCGCTATCGATGGCGCCATCCGCGCTATCTGCAATCGCCTCGAGGTGGCCGACCTTGAGAGCCGCACCAGCCGTGATCTCGCCGAACAGTGCATCAAAGTGCTGGAGCTGATCTGCACCCGGGAAGCGGGTGCCGTGTTCGAGGGCGGTGGCCTAAACTGCGTGCTCACCTTCATCCGCGACAGCGGCTCGCAGATCCACAAGGACACGCTGCATTCGGCCATGGCGGTGGTGTCGCGGCTCTGCACCAAGGTCGAACCGCAGGGAGCGAATGTGCAAACGTGCGTGGAGAGTTTGAGCACGCTGCTGCAGCACGAGGATCCGCTCGTTGCGGACGGTGCCCTCAAGTGCTTTGCCTCCGTAGCGGATCGGTTTACGCGCAAAGGCGTGGACCCGGCCCCGCTCGCCGAGTATGGACTGGTGAAGGAGCTGCTGAATCGGTTGAGCAATGCTGCCGGTGGCCCACAGATTTCGTCCGGCGGTGGTGGAGGCGGCACCGGCAGCGCTGCCATCTCATCCAGCTTGGGAACAAACTCATCTTCGCATCCGGACTCATCCCCGTCGGCCGCACAGCTTTCATCGTCGGCGCCGAAGTCGGCCCAGGGTGCGATGGAAGCGGGCCGGTCGAGCCAGTCAATCGCTACCACGATCTCGCTGCTGTCGACCTTGTGCCGCGGTTCGCCCTCTATCACGCACGATCTGCTCCGATCGAACCTGCTCGAGGCGATGGAGCGTGCGTTCAAAGGAGACGAGCGGTGCGTGCTGGACTGTATGCGATTAGCTGACCTGATTCTGCTGCTGCTGTTCGAGGGCAGGCAGGCGCTCGGGCGGGTCGGCGGTTCGCAAGGTCAGCTGGCCCCGCGGGTCCGGCGAGCCGATTCCAGCACGGAGCGTACCCACCGTCAGCTGATCGACTGCATCCGCAGCAAGGACACAGAGGCACTGATCGAATCGATCGAGTCCGGTGGCATCGATGTCAACTGCATGGATGATGTGGGGCAAACGCTGCTAAACTGGGCGTCCGCGTTCGGGACGCTGGAAATGGTGGAGTTTCTGTGTGATAAGGGTGCGGACGTGAACAAGGGACAGCGCAGCTCGTCCCTTCACTATGCGGCCTGCTTCGGGCGTCCTGGCATTGCGAAGGTGCTGCTCAAGCACGGTGCGAATCCGGACCTGCGCGACGAGGACGGCAAAACTCCACTCGATAAGGCACGCGAGCGTCCGGACGAGGGTCATCGAGAGGTGGCCTCGATTCTGCAGTCACCTGGCGAGTGGATGATGGCGGCGACACGGTCGGATGTGAAATGTGGTGACAGTGGTGACGAGGCGGGTGGCGTGGGAGAGCCCCGCGGTGACCCGGAGATGGCACCGGTGTATCTCAAGTTTTTCCTACCGACATTCTGCAAAACTTTCCAAAGCACAATGCTTGCTAGTGTGCGTAGATCTAGCCTAGGTGAGTGGTTAATCTTTGGAAACGATTCTTTCTGGACGTTTTGTTTTGTTTTTCTCCTTCTAATGTATATTTTTCTTTTGTAGGACTTATCAAGAAAATGATCCAGTATGTTCAACCGGAGGTCCTCTCGAAGCTCTGCTCCTCGGAGGGTCTCCAAGCTTACGAGCATAGCTTAGGCACGCTTCTAGTCGAGGTCATCGCAAGCGTACTGGATAATGAGGTATGAGGTTTCCCTTGCGTTCCCTTGCTTTTCCTTCAGTTCGTTTCCACAGCTTCAAACAAATCGACACCCATATATCTCTCTCGGTGTAACATGAATTCGTTCCCTAGTACTTTTGGATCTTTGCTTGGTGAAATTGGTCTAAATTTTTCCATTAATAAATCGTACGCATAAGGACCCGATTCGGGAAAATTTTCCTTTCTCGCTACAATCGCTTATTCAGTGTTCGATCCATTTCCATCGTCGTGATCGTATCGTACCATATGTACGTGGCACTAATACGAATACTAAAGCTCTAGAAACTTTCGATTGTTGGCATCCCCACAGATTAGCTACAGCTGGCCACCGTTGACTCAACCCTCAACGTCGGCGTTGTCATATCCACCTCTCCCTCCGCCACCGATTCTAACAGTGGCGCGTAATAGTTCTAGTAGTGTTAGCAGTAGCATTCTAACCAAGCATAGCTGCGCCGAGCGGTTGAGCAAGTTTGTGCAGGCCAAGCGACAGCGGCGCAATTCCAGCAGCTATATAATACCACCACCGCCACCGCTGCTCCCGTTGACACCACCACCAATCACCTCGGCAAGGGCAAACCACCGCGACTCGGACGAAGACGGGGATGAAGAACGGGCCACCGGTTCCAAAAGCAATAACAATAGTAGCGACACCACCAATCCTCGCAATCGCACCCAAAGCAATTGGTCAGATCTTAGCATTGCGGTAATGATAACGTCTCGCCCCTTGTGTTTTTATCTTATCTTTTTTTTTTTTTGTTCCTATCGCACCGGTTATAATCCAAGTCTGATTTATTGTTTGAGTTAATTCATGCGTATTATAAATAGTATTAATTAATTTCATTTACATTGGATGTAAAAAAAAACTTTCGGTGCCATTTGTAAAATAATATACCGATTCACAGAATGATAGTTTGGCAGATCTCATTTGCACTAAAAATATGTAAACTTCAATCATTCTCTGTTTTGCATCTCAATTAGCTGAATAATTTACAATGAAATGTGCGCACGGTTAGCTTTTGAGGCTCAGAACATTAATAAGTCGCTGGCGAACAAAATTTGATAACACTATCATGATTTCGTTATTCAATTTTGGTTGTTTTTCAATGTTTGTTTCCATGTATTTCGTAACCAAGAGCGTCAAAATTAAATAATAAATCGCTTGTTACTTAGCTTGCTGCCAACACAGTGTAAAGCAGAGCATTTCGTGATGCTCGATAATTCCTTAGTTGTGACATGTATCCTGTAAAAAAAATTCAACGCTTTAACAACCTCCTTCTCCTCCTGCTCGACCGCACTTGATTCACAAAACGATCCCAACGGTGGATCAGACCAGTTGCTTTAATTTTGCGATGATCGGTGAAATTGATTCCCTCCTCTCTGTTGTTATTGCTTTCGTTTCTTCAGCAAAGATACAGTATTATTCAGAAGTGTGGCCAACCACCACCACTATCTGCCACGCGCGTGTGCATGCCTGGATGTTGCTGCGTGTGTGCCGTGTTTTCCTGTCGATTTTGTTTGCTTTCCTACTCGACCACAGGAATGTTTGTTTTGTTCTGACATTCCGACGCACAACTTGTTATCTTCTTTCGTCTAATCTAACATTGTTTATCCTCCCATCTCTTCCATTCTTTGCTACACGAACGGTTTATGGCTTCTCCAGGATGACGAAGATGGCCATCTGGTGGTGCTTACGATTGTACAGGAGCTGATGTCGAAAACGCAAAACGATTTCCTCGACCATTTCGCGCGGCTGGGCGTGTATACCAAGGTGCAAGCGCTCATGGGCGAGCCCAGTTTCGATGGTAACGACAATAATGATGTAATCCGATCGACTTCTGACGACGCGAAATCAGCATCCGAAGCATTCGGTGGTTCCGGTGTTGTAACGGTAACGCCGGGCTCCGGTTCGACGGTAACCACTGTTGTCGGTGGTACTACCACCACCAGCACCACTGTTGCTGCTGCTGCGGTCGCTGTAGAGGATGCGAAGGAAATATTGCACGGAAAGGCCTACCATTGGCATGACTGGAGTATCTGCCGCGGACGCGACTGCCTGTACGTGTGGTCGGATTCGGCCGCACTGGAGCTGTCGAATGGTTCTAACGGTTGGTTCCGCTTCATTCTCGACGGCAAACTGGCAACGATGTACTCGAGCGGAAGCCCCGAAAACGGTAGCGATAGTACGGGTAGGTAGAGATAGATGGGAAATCGAAAAAATAATAACAGAAATGACATTTTAATGCCCACCAAAAAGTTGTTGCATTAATATTGAGCATAGAAACTAAAACTAATCCGCTTTAATGCGATATACAAAAACATACTCTAACAAAATGCGCTATTCTCTAACTAATCCCGTTGCTTTTGCTGCCTCAATGAGTGAGTTCCATTTCACACGAAAAAAAAAACACTTTGACACATTGGCTATTAATTTGCATTGTCGGTGGATACATAAGCTTGATTGACAAATACCACACGGTTACAATTGTATGGCACGCGCACGCTTTTACTCTTGTAAAGCACATAACAGCGCTGTATTCCTGCCTGATCAAATTTGGCGGTATGATTCGTTAAAATTGATTCTTTTACTTTTTATCAAACCGTGCCTTGCTGCACAACATCTGGTTTTCTCCCCATCCCCCATCCAACCATTTTAGTCAAGGAAAAGGTCTCCGATCCGAACGTCCCCAATGAAGGTGAGAATATATGCTGCAAAGGCTCCCTATTGTTACACCAATAACAGACAAAAGCAACGGAAACGATGAGACAGGAAGAGAAAATAGTAGCATTTGCAACACAAGTTTAGAGCACATTTAGAAATGCTTGCATTCGCCTTAAACCAAAATGAATGTTTGCTTTTCCCCTTTTAGAAAATCGTGGAGAATTCCTGGAAAAACTTCAGCGTGCCCGGGCAGCCGTACGTCAGGGCACCGTATCGCAGCCCATTCTGTCGGCCCCAAGCTTGGCACGCATCGCGGTGGGAAACTGGGTACTGCAAAGTCAGAAAGAACATCAGCTACATATCAACAATTCTGAGGGCCATCAGGTGACGATTCTGCAGGACGAACTGCCAGGGTTTATCTTCGAGAGCAATCGTGGCACAAAGCATACGTTTACTGCAGAGACAACATTGGGACCGGACTTTGCGGCGGGCTGGATAAATACGAAGAAGAAAAAGATGCGCTGCAAGGCTGAGGCTCAGAAGTATCAGGTAAGGAGGATTTCTGCTCATTCTTTTGCGCGTTTTAATTAACACTCCTTGTATCTTTTTATTTCTTCCAGCTTCATAAGTTGGCTCGTGATCTATACAATCGATATTTCAAAGCAGCACAGGCAATACCGCGTGGTGCCGTTGCAAAACTGTCCAAAATTGTGCATCAGATCGAGATTGCACTAGAAGAGCAACAGTCATCGTCTAAGGGTGCGCTTATTTCCTGCTCAACACAGCAAATTACACCACCGTCTACCGGTGGTTCGAGCATAAGCTGGCAGGAAAAGCTATACAACGCTCTGAACGAGCTGGTACACCTGCTGAACGAGGACGGTGTGATCAGTGCGTACGAAATGTACAGTTCCGGTTTGGTGCAAGCACTCGTGGCAGTCCTTTCGCCCAACTACTGGGATTTGGGCATTAATCGCAACAAAGCCAACAAGTACCAGAAGCAACGACTATCGATCTTCAAGAAGTGTATGTACGGTGGCGAGATGAAAACTGGCAAAAATACGGCAGCTATACTGGTTCAGAAGCTGGTAGCGGTGCTCGAAAGCATCGAGAAGCTGCCGGTGTACATGTACGATTCGCCAGGCGGTAGCTACGGTTTGCAAATACTGACGAAAAAGCTTAGCTTCCGGTTGGAGCGATCGGCCTGCGAGCAGACACTGTTTGATCGAACGGGACGCAATCTGAAGATGGAACCACTAGCCACCGTGGGTCATTTGAACAAGTATCTCCTGAAGATGGTCGCCAAGCAGTGGTACGATATGGAGCGAACGTCCTTTTTGTACCTGCGCAAGATGAAGGAAGCAAAGTCGGGAACGATGCAGTTCCGCCATAGGCATGATTTCGACGAGAACGGCATCATCTACTACATAGGCACGAACGGCAAGACGCTGGAGTGGGTCAACCCGGCACAGTACGGCCTGGTCACGGTGACAAGCAGTGAAGGCAAACAGCTGCCGTACGGTAAGCTGGAGGACATACTCTCTCGCGATAGCGTTAGCGTAAATTGTCACACGAAGGATAATAAAAAGTCGTGGTTCGCGATCGATCTGGGAATATTCATTATTCCGACGGCGTACACGCTCAGGCACGCACGTGGTTACGGTCGTTCGGCTCTGCGCAACTGGATGTTCCAGATGTCAAAGGATGGTGTCAATTGGGTCACACTGCTAACGCACACGGACGATAAAAGTCTGGCAGAACCGGGCAGTACCTGCACCTGGCCAATCGATTGCCCGACCGACGAACAGCAAGGCTACCGGCATGTACGCATTCATCAAAATGGGCGCAATGCATCCGGCCAGACGCACTACCTAAGCCTGAGCGGATTCGAAATCTACGGCAAGGTGATGTCGGTGTGCGAGGACATGGACAAAACGGCCGCCAAAGAGAACGAGGCGAAGCTGCGCAAAGAGCGACGTCAAATACGCTCCCAGCTCAAGTACATCACCGATGGTGCGCGGGTGGTACGCGGTGTCGATTGGCACTGGGACGATCAGGATGGAAATCCACCGGGCGAGGGAACGGTTATTGCCGAGATCCATAATGGTTGGATCGATGTGAAATGGGACCATGGAATGCGCAACTCGTACCGCATGGGTGCGGAGGGAAAGTACGATCTGAAGCTGGCCAATGTCGATGGGCTGATGACGGGAGCGTACGATCTGCACAACAGCGGCATCTCCGTTACGACGCTCGGTGGCGGTGGCAATAACAATCAGTTTTCGTCCACTGTCAACGTTCAGTGCGAGATGGTGGATGGTGGCAGTACCGCATCGGGAAAGAAGAAGCTTTACGATAAATCGCTCAATGTGTTGACCAGTCGTAAATCGAGCTCCACACCTAGTCTGCCGGATGCGACGACAGAAAACCGTTCGTCCGTTGCGTCCACCGAACAGGCAACATCGGCCGACAATCTGTCCTGGAAGCAGGCGGTAGAAGTAATCACAGAGAATGTACTATCCTCGGCCCGTTCTGACCTGGCGACGGTCGGCAGCGGGGGTAGCAGCAACGACCTATCCTCTTCGGTGGTTACCTCCGGCACTGCAGCCGGCAACAATCAGGAAGTGTCCGTCACGGTACATTCGTCCCTGAGCGAGCGTGGTAACAATATCCCCGATTTGTCCCAGATAAACAGCAGCACATCCATGTTGGTATCCGATCTGGCAACTATCACGGAGAATCTGTCCCTGTCGGATGGTTCGTCGAAGCAAGGCGTCACACCATCATCTACCGGTACCGGTGGTCAGCAGTTTGTGAGCAACATTAGCGGCAGTAGCGCTAGCGTTCCCGTGCTGATGGGTTCCTCCTCTTCGTCGTCGTCCTCGTCATCAACCGAGGAGAACAACAAAACGAACAACATCAACGAGACAAACAATAAGATCAACCTTACCAGCGGTAGCGGGGCGAGCAGTGTCGCTAGCGGTAGCAGCGCATCCAGCGGTAAGGCTGGCCTATCCTACCTGCAGACGCGGCTGGACATGATGGGCAAGATGCGGGAGGGTGTAGACATGCTGCGAAACAACACCAACAATTTCCTCTCCTCGGAACTGCTCACCCAATCGAATCTGCTGTCGTCCGTCAAGATTGCGTTCCCTCCAATTCCACCTACTACCACTACCACTGCCAGCAGCAACACGACCACCCCCGGCAGTGGAGCATCGTACGCGAATAGTATCTTTGTGGCAAGCACAAGCACCGGCACAAACCCAGCGTCCGGCCAATCGGGAACGGCATGTTCAGGTGCTAAGACGCCCACGGACAAGTTTGACGTTAAGTTTAACAACACCACCTCAAACGGGGCGGGTGCAAGTGTGAACACGTTCAAGAAGGTATTGAACGAAGCGAAGCAACTTTCATCAGCGGTAGAACCACCGGCACCCTCCTCTATGGGAGGACGTGATGCAACGAACAATCTGAAGAACAACATCGTTGTGGTTGGTTCGACGGAAACGGTACTAGACGGTTCATCACAGGAGGATCCGAATGCAGACTGTCTGCTTGGGTCCGTTTCCGGTAGTGATGGTGTGAATGTGGTCCCCGTAGGTGTACCCTCGTCAAACCCGATGAGCGTAAGCGTACCGAATCTTACCAGCAGCGGCAATGGGGCCAATAATCATCAACATCATCACCACACACAGCACCATCACCATCATCATCCGGATAGTGCGTCAACGCTGGCGAACGATGCGCAGGCACCACCACCGGGACTGCTCGAAACGTTTGCCGCCATCGCACGACGCCGTACGTCCGGCAGCGGTTCTAACTCCAACAGCAATGCAAACAACAATAACGAAAACAATAACGCATCGCATCCCTCATCATCGTCGGCCTCCGCTGCGCAGCAGACGACTGCCGCCCCGATCAACAATCAGCTGATTAGTAGCGGTGGCAGTGGTGCGTTGGTTGGTGGCGTACTGCAAAACAATAGCAACTTTTTCCCCCGTGGTCCAAATTCGGTTACCAGCTTGGTGAAGCTGGCACTGTCCAGCCACACCGGGCTGCTCAGCACGGCCCAAAGCTACCCGAGCCTGTTCAGCTCCTCGTCCAACAATAACGCAACTTCCGGAGCGGGAGGTAACAGCGGCGCAGGAAACAATAATAACGCCAACAACATGGTGGGAGTGGGACAGGTGAACCCACTGAATCCTGCCCTTACCATGAGCTTAACGTCAACGTCGAGCGACAACGAGCAGGTGTCGCTGGAGGACTTTCTGGAGCAGTGCCGGGCACCGACACTGCTCGGCGATCTGGAAGACGACGAAGACATCGAGGACGAAAATGATGACGACGAGAACGAGGACGAGTACGAGGAGGTGGGCAACACGCTGCTGCAGGTGATGGTTTCGCGCAATCTGCTTTCCTTTATGGAGGAGCGCACGTTCGAGAACCGGCTGCCGACGGCAGGAAAGCGAAAGTCCTGGGACGATGAGTTTGTGCTGAAGCGTCAGTTTTCCGCACTGATTCCCGCGTTCGATCCGCGCCCGGGGAAGACCAATGTCAATCAGACGAGCGATCTCGATATTCCGGCACCGGGCAGCAACAGCAATCCTGTAGATCCAGCCGAACCATCGTCATCATCCGGCAAGGGTGTGCTGCTCGAACAGAGCGGTCAGACGGCGACCATCTCTTCTCTACCGCAACCTACGCTTTCGTTGATACTGCGGGGACCAAACATAAACGGCGTGAACGATGTGGAGGTCGATCTGACACACTCGGACTGGACAATCTTCCGGGCGGTGCAGGAGCTGATGCTGCAGACATCGATGCCCAAGCAGGACAAGTTCCGCAAGGTATGGCAGCCAACGTACACGATCATCTATCGCGAGGCCAGCCCCGGTTCGTCCTCGTCGTTGTTGGGCGGTGGAAAGGAAGACTTTAGCAGTGGAGAGGAGGGTCGTGCTACACCGATCATTTCCATGTACTCGCAGCGCAGCCATGGCTCTACCCTGTCACCAAGCTCACCCATCCCTGGCACACCGTCGATTTCTGGCACTGGTGCTGGTGGAACCGGTCCCACCAGTGGTGGAGTGCTGTCCGCGCCGGGCACGAGTGGTAATCAGCAGCAGTACTGCTCGGTGGAGGACGTACTGCAATTGCTATCGCAGCTGAACAGCATCAACCAGTCCCTCGCTTCAGCTCCGACCAACAATGACAAGAACCTAATTCCGGACGTGGAATCGCACCACCTAAATCCGGAGGTGTTTATGAGCAAGAAGATCACGAACAAGCTGCAGCAGCAGATCCAGGATCCGCTCGTCCTTTCCAGCGGCAGCTTACCGAAGTGGTGCGAAGAGTACAACCAAACCTGTCCGTTCCTGTTCCCGTTCGAGACGCGCCAGCTGTACTTTAGCTGTACGGCGTTTGGCGCTTCCCGCAGTATCGTTTGGCTGCAGTCGCAGCGAGACGTTAGCCTGGAGCGGCAGCGTGCGCCCGGCCTTAGTCCACGGCATGCCGACCAGCAGGAGTTCCGCGTTGGCCGGCTAAAGCACGAGCGTGTAAAGGTACCGCGCGGGGAGAATCTCCTAGACTGGGCCCAGCAGGTGATGAAGGTGCACTGCAACCGGAAGTCCGTGCTAGAGGTGGAGTTTGTCGGCGAGGAAGGTACCGGGTTGGGACCGACACTCGAATTCTACGCACTCGTAGCGGCCGAACTGCAGCGTAGCGATCTCGGCATGTGGCTGTGCGATGACGAAGAACCGAAGCTGATCGAAGACGAGATTGATCTCGGCGAAGGCAGCAAACCGGTCGGATATTATGTGCGCCGCTCGACCGGCCTCTTCCCCGCCCCGTTGCCACAGGACTCGGAAATAAGCGAGTACGTGTCGAACTACTTCTGGTTCCTAGGCGTGTTTTTGGCGAAAGTGTTGCAGGACAACCGGTTGGTGGATTTGCCACTTTCCAACAGCTTCCTGCAGCTGCTCAGCCACAGTCGTTCGATCGCACGCGGCTCATCGGCCAGCCATGCGTCCTCGTTGCTGGGTAAATCAGGCGTCAGCGATGATATCATGATCTCGTCCATCATGTCGGAGGAAAGTGATCGCGATCGGGATCTGCTGGCCGATTCGTACCAATCGAAGATGGCCACAAGCGATGGTGCGTGGTATGATGGTATACTGTCGCAGGAAAATCTACAAGAGATTGACCCGATACGTTACCAGTTCCTGAAGGAACTGCAAGAGCTGGTGCAGCAGAAGCAAAACATTGAGCAGAACGATACGCTCAGTTCGGAGGAGAAGCTCCAGCAGATCAGCGAGTTGAAGCTAAACACCAAAACGGGCTGTGTTGCGCTGGAGGATCTGGCGCTTACCTTTACCTATCTGCCGAGCTCGAAGAACTACGGTTACGCGTCGGCCGATCTCATCCCGAACGGGTCGAACATCGATGTGACGATCAACAATGTCGAGGAGTACTGCAATCTGACGATCGCGTTCTGTCTGCAGGAGGGTATCGCCAAACAGCTGGCCGCATTCCACCGTGGGTTCTGCGAGGTGTTCTCCCTAAACAAGCTGGCCGCATTTACGCCAGACGAAATCCGGAAGATGCTGTGCGGCGAGCAGAATCCCGAGTGGACGCGCGAAGACATCATGACCTACACGGAACCGAAGCTAGGATACACCAAGGAAAGGTATGTGGTATTGGCGTGGTCGTTTGCCATTGTGCAATGTATTTTGTTGTTGTTGGTCTAACGTTTCTCTCTCTCTCTCTCTACCCTTCTACCCCTTATTGACAGCCCTGGTTTCCTGCGTTTCGTCAACGTGCTGATGGGTATGAATGGAATGGAAAGGAAAGCGTTCCTTCAGTTTACTACCGGCTGCAGCAGTCTGCCGCCCGGTGGGTTGGCCAATCTGCATCCACGCCTCACGGTCGTGCGCAAGGTGGA
>KB693357.1:0-13264 GCA_000349165.1 Anopheles christyi | reverse complement strand
ACAATTTCCAGCGCCTTGTAGGTGTGAAAAATGATGTTTAATGAGATGCGCGTTGCGGAAGATGGAAAAGTCCGTTAGTTAGTATCACCTCTTTTTCTCTCCGTATGCTGTGTGTCTGTGTGTGTGTGTGTGTGTGTGTGTGTGTGTGTGTTTCTCTCATCAAGCTCGAAGCGTCCCATCGCAATGATATTCACTCAACTGCGTTTAATATTTCATTTCAAAAAAAATGTATGAAACCGATGCCGAAACATTTTTTGGTACTTGTTTACCGTTGAACTATACACTTTAAATTTAACCCCTACGGCCACCGGTCCAAAAGGGGCGCAAAAAACATGTGCTTTCCCTTGTGTGACTCATGCGCGCCAATTTTTCCACAGTTGAAGCGAGCGGGTGTCTAGATCATTCCACCAAACACATCATTTTTCCGCCGCCGGGTGATGCCAGAAGGGATCGGTCTTGGAGGACGCATAAACAAAATGCACACACACACACACTCCCAAATGGATGGAATGCCGGGTGAGTCAGTCGGGCGCGTTTTGGTTTTCAGGGCACAAACAAGGCCGCGCAGGTCGAAGAAGATGTTGACGTGTGCCGAAGGTAATAGAATCGTACCGTCCAATTTTTTACTCCGACCGTCCGCCCTGTTCATTTCCCAGACCGACCGTTTGAGAGTATGCGCGGGTGTGTGCGCGCACGCCTAGCCTGCCCGTTAAATCCACCAAGAGGGCAGCAGATATTAATTACAGCTGATCCGAGAACGCAGTCTTGATAGATATTTTTAGCTTCCGAAGACCTTCACTACCTGTCCGGTTTTTTTTTTTTAAATAGCATGCCACCTTCGCCAGGTCCAGTTTGCAAGGGGGCAAAGGGGAGGAGGAGGGGAGGCGGGGCTAATGCTAGAGACATCAATGTTAATCCAATTTGTCCCAAGTCCAAAACCAATTCTGAACTTGACTGATTGTCACCTGCAATGAGGTGGACCGAATATGGACAAAACTGATCGGGGCGAGTTTAAATGCATCTTACCTGCCACAGTGGACGTCCAGGCATGGTGGTAGTACACGCTAGCGGGATGTGGGGTGCGTTGCAATTGATCGAACTGTGTATATCGTCTGCAACAGCTGTCACCTGGTGTCTTATCCGATCCTGTCTGAGCTTGCTTGCGTTGATTGATGAGCAATCTGAGCTGGAATTTGGAATTTGCTGCGTCTCTACACACAGCGGCAGGAAACCCACCACCACACAACACAAAAATGCTTTTCTTCTTCGTCTTCTTTTTTTGCTACGAACAAGCAAACACAAGGATTCACACTATATACGCACACTTTGCGTTGCCTACGTGGAGGAGAATGAAGATGTATGGATGAAATGTAAGCGTGTGAGACGCCGTTACAGGACGCTGATGCCTTAAATGGTCTGATCGAAATTTTGCGTACGTGTGTGGATTGCAAATTGTGTGTTTTTTGTTTACCTCTATCACGAAACACGCACAACCAAGCACGCACCTGTAATGTCCTACCAGCCACACAAGGGACGTACACAATCAAACATATGAACACGGGAGTATTATTTCGCACAAATATTCGTACGCAGAGCGATACCCGCAGAGGGAAACAAGATGGAGGAAAAAAGTCCGTTGCTTCGGAGCTACTACACAACTACTACTGCTGCAGAGCGGCTTACAGTATCAAAATATACAGATAAACAAACCCTAGAGCAAAACCGATGAACTACTGCGGTGTTGTTAGGCAAGAAAATACAAACACTGGGACGAGCTTTTTTGTTGTTTACGCCGGGGTGTTTTGCGAACTGCTCAAGGCAACGGCTGGGAACTGAATACGCGCAAACCGTGGAACGCGTACCGTGTTATATATATAGACAATCAGAAGCGCGGGAGGGAAACGATCCGAAGATCCGAAGCATCTGCATGCAATCGCACCCGGAACGGCCCCATGATACCTTCCTTTCCACTTTCCCTCCCAGACCCTCATCCCACCCATTGCGTATTTTATGGGTCACACATCGCACCCAAGGGAAGAGAGCTCTCTTGAAAGGAGAGATATGTGGGGGTGTGGGGTACGCTAAACTATCCTCTACCACTGTACCACTACGCAATACACTCCACCTAACTGACAGGTACAAGGGCTCTAACTTCCAGGCACTACCACACACTCGCTACAGTCTCTTACTTTCTCTCTCTCTCTCCCTCTCTCTCTCTCTCTCTCTCTCTCTCTCTCTCTCTCGCTCTCTTTCTCGCTCTTTGGATAATTTCTGTGCGCGAGCAGCTGATAATGTTAGCAACAGCGATTTGATTTGAATTCGATCTAGTCCGGAGGCCGCTGGTTGCGTACACTCTGCAAATCAACATAGTTCCGGCCGGGTAGACGTGGAAGGGGCGAGTGATAAAACGTGATTGCACATGAAGAGCATCCAATTCCTGCACGCGTCTTTTCTGCAGCCTACATGCATCGGTACAGAATGCACGCACCGTTTTTTTTAAGCCCAGGGGGAGGAGTTTGTGTGTTGTGTTGTGAAACTCATGTTTGGAGGAGGGAAAAGTGAATGATGGAAGACTTCCTTTGGAGTGGAGCTACGGGAAGCAGGAATTAGAACGTTCACAGCGGACATCGTTGTCATGCTAGGCTGGCTGGAATAAAAAGCTTTTCCCTTCGATACGGGACGGGTGAGGGGGAGGGAGGGGGGAGGGTTTGGGAGGGCGCAGTATATGTGAATAGCTTTCGTAACAGACATTTCGGAGCCTCTACCTTGGGACGCCTAGCTGCAACATGCTGGAAGACATGTTGCAGTGCACTAATTGCCCGTACCGTTCCCATGCCTCTCATCGATGAAATCTGTGTTGAATGAAAGAAATGGATTAATAATCTCTTTTCTCCCAACGACAACCTTGGAGCAGGCTGCTACGAGCAATCAATGCTCGTTGTAGGGAGGGATGAGCAAAACATTCTTCCGAAATTGTAAATTGCTTGCTATTTTTATTACACTCAAATCAACAAAGTCATTAGTGCAGGTACTGGCTGGCATGTTGGAATGCTCATCAGCTTTAAAAGTGCAAATGAACAAATACATTATATACATACATACACACACACAATCGCATTAGACAGAAAACAAAACACTATACTCTGACTGTACTGCTGAAAATGCCAAACCCCAACAAAAGCACTTAA
This sequence comes from Anopheles christyi, assembly GCA_000349165.1. NCBI lineage: Eukaryota > Metazoa > Arthropoda > Insecta > Diptera > Culicidae > Anopheles > Anopheles christyi. Next base: position 10,076 of record KB693357.1, on the reverse strand, counting down.
GATGGTTGATCAACTTATCAACATTGCGATTGCGGTTCCGATATTGCGATCATTGAGAAATTAAGAAAGTAAAACTGCGGCTGCTGCCACTGCTCCGCACGAACGGCCATCAATTTCAAATTCAAACGCGCGATATCGCTATCAATCAACGGCGGCGCATAAACAATGCGCACATTGTAAGAGGGGGAGAGAGAAAAAATACAAAAAAAAATGCATCTCGTTACCACAAATCGACAGTTAATAAAAATGCATAACGCACAAATCAAAACCGGTGGTGCATAATAGGAGTCAATGTTTTCGTGTCGTGTGATGAAAAGGGCGTTTTATTTTTTAACCTAGGACTTTACTGTTCCACTCCGATGATTTTGATAGCTTAATCTTACTCTTATTGTATCTTTTTGCATATTTCCTTCTTTTTTTAACCATTTCGTGCTGAGCTAGTTTGTCAAACGATCTCCAGGTATTTCGTCCCATAAGCTGCTGCCTTGCAATATTTTCGTCCGACTTTACTGCCGTTCTGTAAATAGACTTTTGACCTTTATTACCTGCCTCACCATCTTTCAAGTATCAATGTGACGCTCAAGGTCTTTTTCTTTTCTCGGTACCACTTCCAGCCTTACGGATGCTGCTGTTTGCTGCGCCGTGCAAATCCTAATGCTTTAAAACTATTACCAATACTCTTTGGCTCAATTTAACTAGTTAAACTTAGCAAAACAAAACCTTATATATTTTCTTCATACAACAACAACAGCAGGAAGGATCGCGTGTTTTTGTTTTGAATTTAGTTTAAAAAATAATGGCCTTTTCAAAGCGTGCGGTTGGTGTGAAAGGTTGAAATATTTCAATGAAATTTTTCCTCGCGACATTGTGAACGTCGACATTGGATGATGTTTCACACATACACACGCGCGCACACACACACACATACAGGTACGTACACTGTACATATGGGATAAAACATTTTGACAGTTACTGGGCGCGTATGAAATTTCGTTTTACCAAACGGTCTTTTGTGCTCGTCCTTTGTACATACATTCGTGATCCGGGATTTTGTCTGCAATTTTACGTGGTATATTTATTTATACATCCATCTTCAACAAATCGTTTCTAAAATGACTACTTCACAAGATCACTGCATTACGCTGCAAGGTTCGGCGGCCATCGTTCACGAGTACCTGAGTAAGTGTGCGGTGCCGGCGGTCCAGCATTGTATAGCAACGAAAGGTGTGTTAATTTCCTTCCTCCTTTCATCATAGAATACAGCACGCACTCGATCATCTTCCAGCGCGGAATTTATCCGGCTGGCGATTTCCTGCCGGCTGAGTACAACGGTGTGCCGATGATGGTTTCGCGCGACAAGCGCATCACAGACTATATCGACTCGATCATGGCGCAGGTTCACGGTAAGCCGGTTTTGTTTTGCGATGGAGAATTAGCATCACTTTCCTTGCAACGATTCGTTACAGAGCTGATCATGAAGCGGATGATTACCAAGGTTACGATGTGTATTATGACGGTGGAAAGTAAGGAGATCGTGGAACGGTGGGACTTTAACATTGAGGCAACGTACGATGGGGAACTGGAGGAGGCATCGGTAGCAACGAAAGCGTTGAAGAAGATCCAGTCGGAGATACGGGACGTGATGCGACAGATCGTGGCGACAATCAGCTTTCTGCCCTGTCTCGAGCAGCGCTGTACCTTCGACATCATGCTGCATACGATCGGCGAGGTGTTCGATGCGAATCCGACCATGTGCAAAGAGTTCTGTGAGGAAGATCTGGCCAGCATCGAAATCAAGGATGCGCAAACTATCACGCTTAAGCAGTTTAGCACCGGGTTACAGACGGTTGACACGAAGGTAGTGTACCGGTTGACAGAATCTTAGTATGTCCATCCATCGATCTGCGAGTGTGGCTTACAATTGTTTTATGTTTTACCCCGTATAAGTATTCTATGTATTTCATTGTGTATGAGTGACGAGGCTGTTATATTGACAGCGAAGATTTATAAATAGACGATTTATTAAAATAATCTGTTTTCGTTTTTATTTCGGTTAACGTTTCTATCAAAATCCTTGTATCTCCATGATCCAATGATCCATGACTCAATCGATTATGTAAAAAACATGAAATGGCGAAACGCGTACTTTTTAGAATAACACTTCCCGAATCTCAGGAGAAGCATGCCTTTATTACCTGATTGTAAGCAACATCGCTGCATGTTTCCCCCTCGTCATCCCTTATTGTGCGGTCGGCACCGTGCTGCATCAACAGCTTCAAACATTCCACATTTCCACAGCTGGACGCGTAGTGTAGTGCGGTCTGACCATCCGCACCGCGCAGATTGATATCGATTCCTTCGACGGCCAGCAGGCTGGCCAGGATGTCTACGTTCCCCCGATCAGCCGCCCAGTGTATCGCAGCTAGCCCATCGTCGTCTAGCCCGTTGATCATCTCCGCGAGTTCACTGCAGTCCTCGAGAATAGCACGCACACCGTCCAGGTCGTCCTCCTTGATCTGATCAATCAACGACTTGCTCGTCCCGTCATCCGGCTTGCCTTCTTCCGACAGGCGTTTCGGTCGTGACACCGACACCCAGGCCGGTTCCGGTGCAGTTGTGGTACTGCGTTCGCACCAGCTCGGTGCCAGCTGATCCAACAGCCGAATATACTCCATCTTAGCTGCCGTCCCATCCAGCCCCCTCACTTTGTCCCAGGCGTACCACTTGGCCCGGGCCGCCATGCTATAAATTGCCGGTTTAGGTGTATTGCACGGTCCAACAGTCGCTTGCTTATACAGACCGTAGAACTGTAGCAGCTGTTCTTGCTTGAAGTGGTCCGTACTGCGCTCGAGAAAATTGGTCGCCTGGGCAAAGCTCTCTTCCAGTGGGTTAGTCTCCTCCAGTTGGTCGTCATCCTGCTCATCTAGTAGGTCAGCCATGACGAAGAATGCCCTCTTTAACACATATCCTAAAAATCGCTACCTCCCACAACTACTACAAAAACTACAACCTACAACTACGTACGATCCCCTATCCCTCGCTCGTCCCCTAGTCTGTTTGCTGGAAGAAGATGGGCGTGTTGTCGAGCACGTGCTTCTGGTTGCGCTCCAGGTTCTCGAGCGACGCCCGCTTCTGGAAGGACACGAACCCGTACCCTTTCGAGAGGCCGGTCTTCCGGTCGAACACCACCTGGGCCCACGAAACCTTGCCGAACTGGCTAAAGTAGTTGCGCAACTCACGGTGCCCCACGGTCCAGGCGATGTTGCCGACGAAGATTTTCAGCGAACGGCCAGCACTACCGGCCCCAGACATAACGCCGGAAGAAATGCCTGTCGGGTGTCCGGAAGGGAGGGAGAGCGAGAGATATTAGTTACGGAAACTTACACAGGATCTTATTGCATCACAATAAACAGTAAGAGGTAGTATGTATATACCGACGTAAAAAGGTACGACTGGAGGAAAATGTTGCCTGGCGAATAAATCACACACGTTGGATACGGTCTTACTGTGATCGTGTGTTTTTCACTGTTCGAGGATGGGAGCCGAGTGTGTGTGTGCGAGAAAAATGTCAAATTTACACAGCCAAGGGTGGTGTAGCGTTTAGGCACACAGGTAGAAGGGTTGTATGTATTATGTTGGTACAAAACGAAGGTAAATGTAATTTCGCTCCCAGCTGTCCGTCAACATAATTTTTTGAACATTTGCAAACGATGCAAGTGCCCGGGATTATTATGTAGACCCGTAATCGGGGCAAATTATCTAAAGCTTTATACACAATCATGAAAATATCTTATTGTTATTGTTTGCACCTGCTACTGTAGAATCGTTTGAGTATTACACCAAGCGCTATACACGCTTTCCCTTTGGCTGTCATGCGCAATATCGATCGTGTGTGTGCCAAAGTGTATATGTGTGTGTCTACGGCTTTTCCAGTCGTTTCGCAGCATCGGCGTCCGTTTCTTGTGGCTCTGTAAAGATGCCAAGGTTTGTGTAGCATTTGTTTTCAATTTCATTAGCATGACCAACCCCAAATTTTCAACCGAACTCAACCATTCGTCTGCCTTACCATTTGTTTGGATACACCATTAATCCAGCGGAAGCTTTTCTCCGGATTGTAGGTAAGGGTGTCCCCGGCAACACACAACAGCAAATCCCTTCGTGCGAGAATCAGTGATCAACACATACACAATCAATCAGCAAAACACAAGCCCTCCGGAAATGAGAAACAATGTCAAACGTCGGAGGGCGAGCACTGGCGTCGGCCTCACCACTCAAACGCTGCTAGACTTTGATTTGGGCGAATCGTCGTCAGATTCGGACTTCCGGATCGAAGATCACGATGACGAGAGTGACGACTGTTCGCTCGGTTCGAAGGATGATGGGGATGATGATGGGGACGATGACGATGACGACGATGACGATGAGGACGATGACGAGGACGGGGACGATAGTGAGGATGGGGATGATGAGGATAATGGGGAGGACGGTGCCAGCAATCAACTATTGCAACAGTTCAACGCACAGAACGGTGGTGCAGGTGGTAGTGGTTGCAAACCGACCGCCGATCAGCAGGACGAAACCGGCAACGAGGAGGACGACGAAAGCACAATCGAGGGTGGCGAGGTGAAGGTAAGGGAAGTGCCGACCAACCAGGTGCCAAGTGCGGTGAAACCGACGAGCGAGCGGGATGCAGCGCTGCAGAAACTGCTGATGAAGTCGATCTGTTGCGCGTGCCTGGGCGATCGGAGCGACGACCAGAACGAGATCGTCGAATGTGATGGGTGCGGTGTGACGGTGCACGAGGGCTGCTATGGGGTGAGTGAATGTACGAGCGTCACCAGCACGATTTCATCCTGCTCGACCGAACCGTGGTTCTGTGACGCATGCAAGGCGGGTGTGGAAAACCCGGACTGCGAGCTGTGCCCGAACAAGGGTGGCATCTTCAAGGAGACGGACGTGGGACGGTGGGTGCATCTGGTGTGCGCCCTGTACGTGCCGGGGGTTGCGTTCGGCGAGGTGGACCAGCTGTCGTCGGTCACGCTGTTCGAGATGCCGTACAACAAGTGGGGCGCGAAGACGTGCAGTCTGTGCGAGGATGCGAAACTAGCCCGGACAGGCGTGTGTATCGGGTGTGATGCGGGTATGTGCAAGACGTACTTTCATGTGACCTGCGCCCAGTACTATGGGCTGCTGTCGGAGGCCCATTCAGAGGAGGCTGACCAGGCCGACCCGTTCTATGCGCATTGCAAGATCCACTCGGACAAATCGCTAATTAAGCACCGGAAGCGCAACTACAACACGATCAAGATGCGTGCGGTACATCGGCAGCTGGAGGAGGAAAGCCGAAGGCAGCTGAAACCGACGGCCGAACAGGTGCGGATCGAACGGAAGCTGACCAAGCACCGACGCCGGTATGTCGCGCATAAGGAGACAAAAAATCCTCCCTGGGTACCGACACAGAAGATGCCCCGGCTGCTTATTACCAGTGCAACCGCGTGCAAGAAGCTACTGTACAAGGCAGAGCTGATGGGGCTGGACCGAACGGCGATCGAGTTCCAGGAGGCGCAGGTGGCCTCGCTAACCGATGTCCGGAAGAAATGGCACATACCACCCGCGTTCAGCGTGGAATTTATCGGGTACTATCTCGACCGGGCGCTGCGGCTGGAAGACATGAAGAAGAATCTACAGGAGCAGATTGCACTGAACAAGCAGCTGCTTGGAAAGCAGCAGCACTTGCGCAACCGGTACGATCAGGCGGTGGCGCAAAATCAGGCCGCCCTGAAGGCGAACGAAGCTGTTCGAGCGAGCATCGCCAAGCTGTACGAGCATATTACCGCTCTTTGTCCGAACAAAGCGCTCGTACCGGTGGATCAGATCGGAAAACCGGTGCCGGCACAACCAGTAGCAACAGTGGTGGCGGCGGCGGCAGCAGTAGCACCACAACCACAACCAGCACAACAAGCGCCACCAGCAGCACCGCCATACGTGAAACCACACCAGAGCGTGGTGATCAACACGGGATCGCTCGGGGCGACACCGCCCGCCCGCACAATGTCCGTGCCGACGGCGGCGGCTCTCAAGATGGGAGTTGGCTTTCCGCTTCAGAATCTCATGGTTCCCGGCAAGCGGGACGATACCGGGCGCATACTCAGCACGCAGTGCAAGCAGAACAGCGAGGAGCTACTGAACGAGTGCGGCATCTGTAAGCGCTGTCACGATCAGCATCTGCTCGCCAAGTGCGATACCTGCCATCTGCACTACCATCTTGGCTGCCTGAATCCACCACTGACCCGCCATCCGAAAAAGTCCAAACTGTACGGCTGGCAGTGTTCGGAGTGTGACAAATCGGACGATTCAAATCCGGAGAGCATCATCATTCCGAAGGCGCCGCGGAAGTCGCGCACCCGCTACTCGAAGGACGGTACGATCGTACCGTACGATTTTTCCTTCCCACCCGACACCCAGTCGCAGATGGATGGGACGGCGAGAAGGGCGAGCCGGGTGCTGGCAGGAGGATCGGTTGTCGAGGTGAAGGATGACCCGGATCGGCAGCCGGCTGCGGAGAGTACAAACGAGGAGGGTGCATCCCCCGTCAAGACACCCGGTAAACGTGGCCGAAAGAAAAAGACGATCGAAGATGTCACGGTTGGCGAGACGGCGATGACAACTACTATGACGGTACAGTCCAAAGAGGTGAAGCAGCAGAAGAACGATCCAAAGCTTCTGGTCGGGAAAGTGCTGGTAGAGGATGATGGGGAAGAGGAAGAGGAAGAGGAGGAAGAGCGACACAGTGACGAGCATAGCGGTAAGCACTCGCTGCTCAACACCACCCCATCCGAGCTAGACACTTCGGATGAGCAGCAGCGGGCGGCAGAAGGTGGCAGCAAGATAGCGAAGGTAGAATCAACCACGCACCACAAAGGGCCAATGCATGCGACCACACCCAGTACGGAGGGTATGATTGCCGAGCTACCCGGAGCAGAAGGTTCATCGGAAGCGTTAGCAGCTGATGGTGGTGGTGGTGGACCGCCAGGAGCGATAGGACTGCCGCCGTCCGTGTCAGTGGAGGACGGTGCTGCCTCGACTACGCACCACAAGCATAGCAAACGACGAAAGGAAAAACACCGGAACCGCTCGCCCAACACGGAGCGCCTGATCTCCAAGGACCATAAGCGGAAGCGGAAGCGAAAGAATCATGACTACGAAACGGTGGACCAAACCGAGCTCGTCTATCCGCTTCCGGAGTACGGTGATAGTAGGCCCCGGATTAAAATTAAGGTACTTTTGGGAACTAGCGAAATTGCAACGCGCATGTGCATTGGATAATGTTTTTATTTTGTTGCAGATCAAATCCGTACTGGACGGTTCCAACACGCACACGACGCAGATATACTACGTTCGAACTGAACCGCGGGAGGAAGAACCGACCGAACCGCAGCTTACATCCGGTGCGGCCGACAGCTCATCTCAAGCGGTAAGTCACTAGCCTGGATGGTATAATCACGGAAATTAGAGTTAGAAGATGTCATTAACACGTGTAACTTTCAATTACTTTTGTTCCTAATATCGCTTTACCGACTACTATTTGTTTTATTTTTTATTTTTTGACCAATGAAGATTTCACAAAAAAAAATCACTATTACTCTCCGAATGTTTTTTAAACTACAAACATAATGCTTTGCATACCTATTTTACAATAATGATAATGATGTATTTCTTCTCTCGCTCCCTCAAAAGGGTCAACTGGTGAATCAACTGCTGCCTAAATCGCAACCGGCGAACCAGTTTAACGGCACGGAGCAAACCATCACTCAGGGACGTGCACGGGTGAAGCGAGATGTCGGCAGTCGGCACAACGCATCCAGCACCACCTCAATTGGTTCGTCCGTCGGTAGCAGCGGAAGCGACGAATGCATCTGTGACGTGTGTCAGGGTGTAGGGACCTCCGCTAACATTGTGCAGTAAGTACCTTTTGCGGCGTAACTAACGGTCTGCGATGTTAACAACACTAATCCATTCCCATTTTCTCCCGCTTTACTGTTCATTGTCAATCGAAATGCGCTCGTTTAGGTGCGATGAATGTCAGAAAAGTTATCACTTTGGTTGTTTGGAACCGCCGCTGAAAAAGACGCCCAAACGGCGTGGCTACTCCTGGCACTGTGCCGACTGTGACCCTACGGTAAGGAACCGACGAATAGGCCATGTTTTCTGCATTTATTTAACTCCATTACGCGCTTTATTCTCTCCTCCCTGTTTCAGGATGTAGAAAACTAAACGTGCTAGTCGAAGAAACATGGAAACTTTCTATTCAGCGAACTGTATACTTTCTTCAGCGGGTGTTTTCCTTTTTTGTGTGGATATTTTCAATATGCTCGCATCTGCATCGTGCGTTCAGGGGAGAACTTCATCAAGCGAAAGAGATAGTTTTATTTTTTAACAGAAATTGGCACAAATAAGGGAATAATTTTTTTTTCTTAGAAGGTATACATATCGAAAAGGAACTTAGGCAAAAAGATCATTCCAATTTTGGTTTTGGAGCGCTGTGAAAAATTCTATTTTTACCCACTGGTTTTGTCCATAATCATTAGAATCCCAGATATGTAAAAAAACAAACTAAAATTGGACACTTTTATCTAGTCCTTGTCGAAACAGATTGTGCTACGCCTTTTGAAGCTAGTTTCGAGAAAAACTCCATTTACAAATTAGAGAGTCAATGGGGGCGAGTTAAATCTTAGGCGTTGTAACTTTGGTAGCTGTCGGAATGATTTATTTTCTATGTATTCTTTATATCTTTTAGAATAAGTGCAAAAGTGAAATTCATTTTTTTTAAGTACACGCATAATGTATATCTCCCCTCGACACCGAATACCTCGGCTTATCTAGATGATATTTGATGCAACATGCTAAAGAAACCTATCGTGTTCTCTATCTGTTTCTCCTTGACTGTGTCTATTCGAGCATTTTTTTTATTTTCTTTTCAAATGTTTGATCTCACTGAAAACATAATGAATAACCAAGTGTACAGTTGCTTAAAAAAGTGTTTAATTTGTTTTTTTTTTCTTCTCTCTTCTGCTGAATAAGTTATCTCTGCCCCGCGCTAAAGAATTACAGACAAGCATTAGTATTGAACTTATCATTCGCACACAAGAAGAACGGCAGGCCTACAGTGCGTGACACGACCCTTTGCAGTATGGAATTTGATTTAAAAAAGATATGTAAAATTAAAGCGTCTCATTGCCGAAATAAATGTCAGCCAGTTGAACTCACACTGCTAACGCGGTTTCTCTGTAGTGCATTTTACATTAGTTTGTTTGGTTAATTGCAACGGTTTCTACAGTGCTTCATGAAACCATTCGCCACTTTCCCCATCGTAGCATCGGTTCGGTTTAAACAGTGCATTTTCTTCTCAAACTCACCTTCAAACTCACGTGTGCATTCAAAACAGCGCGTTTATTTTGAGATTTATTATCGACCCGCATTAGGTGGTAATTATAACGCACCTCCCCCTCTCCCCCTCTCATACCACCATTTCTCCCACGCGGCTGTATGGAAATATTTTTCGTCCGTTTATAAATCGTGTGTTCCTCTCGTAGCAGGTGGGAGTGAAACACACACATACAGACGGTACGGGTAACGATCCGGAACGTCGTGGTGCCGAACCAGTGTCCTCGAGGTGGAAAGAAATGAACGCACAGCTGGCGGTTGGCGGTAGCGATTTGCACACGTATCATCAACCGATGGGTGACACCCACAGGGTAGGGAATTTATTTTTCCATCGCATTTGAAAGTGTTTACTTAGCGTGTACTAACAACGACAGAGCGAGTATTACGGTTACTAACGATGGTTTCTTTCACTTCCTTTATTCCATAAGTAAAACTTGTTTCTACACATTTTCTTCGAGTTCGCCATCCGCTCCTTACTACAGAATGATAGGTTCCCTAAGAAAATTAAAAAAAAAAGAAGAAACTGTCACCACACTCTTTCTCTCCTTCGTGCAGAAGAGTCTCAAAGCCAGCTGCGTAATAAATTATGGTCCCATTCTCTGTGGGCAAGAGGTTGCGCGCCGAAATTTACC
>KB693346.1:0-12583 GCA_000349165.1 Anopheles christyi | reverse complement strand
GTTGCTATGAACAATCGTGGATTACTTTCCTCCAAGGCTACTACATATAATAAACCTGCTATCGGACAAGGATGAATTTATGGTTAGAAGTCAGCCAGAGTTCCTATCGCATTTAGTTCAGTACTTTGACGAATTACTGAACGAACAGTTTAACGAAAATCTAGAGGCTCTACCAGCAGACACTTTCGTGTTAGTGCCGCCTGACATCGAAAAACCTGGATCCGCTATCCGTCGGCTGATACAAACAAGGTAAGCAACGTTCGAGAGGAAGTTGCTCAGATATTTTACCCCGTATGTGTTGGGCTGCCCATGTCATACGCATGTAACCGGACGACCCAGCCCGTAAAGTCCTTTTAAGCCGTCCACAAGGACAGAAGAGTCGTGGTAGGCTCAAATTGAGGTGGTAGGATGACGTCCACCATTACGGCTGGGATAACTGATTGGCAGACGAAGGCGCGAGACCGTGAGCGGTTTCAGGGACTCCTGCAGCAGGCCAAGACCGTGAAGCGGATAACCGGATAAATAAGTAAGTAAGCAACACTTATTAGAATGGATCACACTGGGTGGAAATTCGATGAAAACTAAGACTTGATGGTGAATACTTGGGGAACATTTCGCGCAAATCAACCTAGATGCTAGCATACGCTCATTGATCGGCGGAAGAGGATCGACCAGGCAGATGAACATCGGATTGCAGTTAAGGAAGTAAAATACCAAGGAATTCTTCTAACAAATTCAAAGCTACGTAGCTACGTGCTCTTCTGAAGAGCAACACTTTCTCTACGCGGGAATGAAGAATGATTGTTGGAAGGAGCGAATCAAGCTTACCAGTTTCCGGTGGACTGGTGTCCATAATATTTGGCTCAGTAACCGTAATCGGTCAAGGCCTGCCTAAGCGACTAGTGTGCTTGGTTCTCTGTGACTTCGGATCGGATTAACAGAATATGGCGCGAGTGCAGTAGGTTCAGAATTTGAATTTGGTTTGTAATATTACTAAGGCATCTGTTTTCCCTAACATTTGTTGCTAATGTGGACGAAGTGTCATTTCGCATTGCGGGAAAACTTCTTGCTACATGAGAAACAAATCGAGTTTTTTTTCTGTCATATTTATTTGTTGCAGGAACATTTGTATAAACAATTGTATATAGATACTCTTGTCAAATTACCTCACCATAGTTTTTAGACAACTTCTCAACCTGTCAACATGCAACATATGTTGCTGCAATATTTGCATAGACCCGGAAGCCTAAATAGAACAGACTGTCGCAATTTAATTCCGTTTTGCTTAAAATCTGAATATTTTATTTTTGGTTTTGAACCTAGTATTTCTATCAATCAATGTTAAATGGGTTAATCTCTCTGTTCCCCGTTTTCTCTAATGATTATCTCTTCTCTCTTTGCATTGCACTTTAACCAGTTTGAGCCAAACATGTGCTACCTGTATTAGCAGAAAGAACGGTTTAATGTGTGTACCGCAGTTTGTTGAGCAGCATACACACCCGATAAGCTTACATACTAATTTGACGCTCCAGAGCGTGTCCAGCTAACATAAAAATGTCCCTATCTAGAGGATGTTTTGTTGTTTCGTAAAATGAAAAGTTCGTTTGTTCACACAGTTTGTCAATACGTAATACGAGAGCACATAAATACCAAGTTAAAAAAAACAAACAATTAAAAACAATAAAATGGGTTCAGGTCCGCTGTCCCCTATGGAGCAGCACGATGTGATGGTTATGAGGAATGGATAGTTACTAAATAAAAAAATAGATAAAGCGATGCAGAGTTGGGGTTTCCCACACATGCACACACACCTGGTATGTTATGTCCACATGTAAGTTGGCATGATACCTTCCTTGCTTGTGTTGGGCGGTGTAAGTATTTCGTTGCAGAGAAACTTCAGTGGCAGATCTACCAGATAGCCTTCAATCCGTGCGACGGCTTGCTGTATCCCATCCGGGTTGGATTGGAGTAGACTCTTGTCCTCCAAGAATCGTTTCATCATCGCGAACGATTGCACATTGTCGGACGGGATGCAGCGGAACACTTCGTCATAGATGAGCGTATTGCGGCGTGACGTCCTGCGCCAAACGTCATTCCAGAAGGTGTGAATCACCGGATCCGTTACGTCGATTGGAGCTCGCTTTGGGTCCGGTTCCAGCAGACCGAGATGCTCTCGGAACAGGAACTTGCGCAGCTTTCCAGCAAAAACACCGCACGGGTACGATTCCCCATTCATGCGACCCTCTTCGAAAGATTCATCCTGTATTCAGCGAATAAGAGCGAAATTAACAACAAAATGCATGCCGAGCATTTAACGACAGGACATTGCTTACCGTAATCATAACACACACTTCCGAGTCCCGCTTGCCCAGCAGCGAACGATCGTTGATGTTGGCCGATCCACAGATCACAACCTTGTCATCAGCAATCAGCAGCTTCGAATGTACGTAGATCAGCTCCGTCACGGGCATCCCGTTCAGCGTGGAATTGGTTCGCAGACTGTGGAATGATATGTAATCACACGGTTTCTGAATGCCGGCCGCTCGTAGCCGCTCGAGCAGTGACGATTTTCCCCTTTAAAAATAAAAATAAATTAGCGGCTGATGCAGAGAATTTGTCAGGTTGGCAGCGCGAACCTTGAAATCGATGCATAGTTCCAGTGGGTAATCGCTCGCAACGAGATTCCCGACGATCCACCCACATCACCCTCAAACCCGGGCAGCAGCGGCATCACGACATACACCCGGAACACCTTCTTCTCCCGGTGGGCACGTACGATGCGCTTAAACAGGTACTCAGATATCTGGTTCTTAACCACACTGTTGCCCAGCTCCATGCTAATGAAGAACTGGTTCTCGATGTAGATGTAATGTTGCGCCTTGGAAATCGTCTGTACGTACGCTTCGTGAATGCTCTGCTCGACGTAGTCCGGTTCGATGAAGCCACAGTTCCAGCTGGACGCACTGCGCAACACCTGGCAGGTGACGTGGTGTAGCGGAACGTTCAGAAACTTACTATCTATGCGGATGTCATTATAGCTCTTTGGCAACAGGTACGGAAAATTGGCATTTTCGCGGCACTTCTCCAGCTTGACTGCGTTCCATCGTTCGATAAAGTGACGAGCAACGTCCCTTGCCGCCTGCCCCAGCACAACGGTTGCAACGTCATGCCACGGCATTCGTACCGTCGTTGTCCGATCCATCAAATCTGTAATTATACCAAAGTACTATTAGTTCCTGGTGGACATTAGCAATCTCTTCTTGTGCGTCCTTACCCGCATACGGCATATCGAGATTGGTAAAGTCTTTCACGATAAAGTTAATGTAATCTTTGCCCATCCACAGCTTCGCCTGTCCATCCAGCTCGAAAATGGCAGCGTTTTTAAATGGTTGTGGGCTGGCTAGGTCAGTCAGCGGTGCAACCTTCTCACCACCGTACAGTTGTTTCTTACGCCGTTCCTCCTCGGAAAGATAGATTGGACTACCGACGTTACTCTTCGGCCCGCTGCCTGCTGCTGTGCCACCGGCTGCCATCGCATCAGTGCCTTGCGGATGCTCCGGATGTTCCGACAGCGTGATACGATTCTTCAGATCCCGTCCCATATCCTTGATCATACCCATAATGTTACGACGTTCCATTTCCGGTGTGTTCTGCTTAATATTTTCCGGCAACTCGTCTCTTTCTTCTACTGGTAGCTGCTGATCGCCAAGTGCTTGTGCAGCGGCCAGCAGCAACTTGTCCGGTGGGTCACCCATTGCCGCTGGAGCTTCCGGATTCTTTTCCGCCTGCGTCGGTTTCCCATTCGATGTGACGTCTGGCAGAGGGTTCGTGTTGGCGCGCTTTACTATTACGGAAGCTGGTGCCTGTCGATCGACTGCCGTAGCAATGGCAATGTTTTTGCTTGATTTGAGCAGATTCGCCACGGACCCATTCTCGTCCAGCTCAACCACTGTCGATGGTTTGCGGGTGGTCGTATTGTTGGCGGAGCTGCTTGTCGACGATGAGATGCTTCCCAGATCGGTCAGCCGATGTTGATAGTCGTCCCAGCGGCCATAACACAAATCGATACCACCAACAAAGGCGTAGGTTTGATCGATGACTACAAGCTTCTCGTGATGTGCCCAAAACAGAATGCCAGCTCTAGCGTGATCAGGATGGCGCATGACCTTGGAATTGGGAAATAAAATATAAAAAAATAGATTTAGGAGCGCTTTATTGATTGATCTTTACGACGACTAAAAAGATGGTGCCTTGAGTCGTTTAAACCAGGGATGTCAAACACGTGTCGCATACAGCCCTCGAGGACATTTAAGGCGGCTCGCGGTCGCCTTTGCGATAAAATATATTTAGCACATCTACATCAATGCAGTTTTGGATTTTTTATCGATTTGTAGCAGACTATTGTTGTGGAAAGACAGAACAACAACATGTTCAGTAAATACTCTTCTTAATATCACACAATTTTCGCCAGCTGAGAATAAGTCCAGAGCTTTGTTTATTGGCAACCATTCTCAGCCAATGTAAAATGAATGTAAATGCTAAATGAATATCAGCTAGAAATACCGCTGGGTTTTGTGAATTCTAAAACCATCAAAACAGTTAACGATGTTCGTGACTTTTACTTTTATGGATTTATACAAATCAAAAATGAATTATAAAATATATAATGCATTTTTCACGTTGTACTGTCGCATGTCGAACAGGATCAATCCGCATTGCAGTGTTAATTTTCGATAAATACTCCTTGTTGTAACAAAGCAATGTAATCCATATTGTCAAATGAGTTTGACACCACTGATTTAAAAAAAATCCTAAAAAACATAATTGTTGTGTACAGCTGTATACATGTGACTCATTAGGTAACTAGACCTGATTGACATTGATCAATTTTGAGCTTATTATTCAACATTCCCATGAATTTACATCCTTAAATATTCCTACCTTGATGTTTTCGTGTTGCTCCACCAGCTTCGCCTTGCTGTAGTAACTGTTAATGCCAAGCGCAAAGTCCAGCTCCTTAAACAGTAGCACAAAGATCTTGATTCCCTGTTCCGCCTTACGCTTCAAAATCTTATCCAATCGCCAGTAATCTCCATCGATTGCCGGTCGCTTCATGTAGATCTCCGGGCTAAGCATCCAATCGGTGATGAATATTTCCTCCGTCGCTCCTTCCAGCGCGTCAGCCACGGCACTCATATAGCCTGCACCGTCCACGAACCATCCTGCTTGCACTCCGGGCCGGGACGGTGCGAACGATTGGTGCGGATTCGGTAGCGTAAAATCGCGTGCAGTTTCGTTCGCTACCCGCTTCATGTACGTCATCCATTCTTTGGCCATTCGGCGCGTCGGATACTTGATGACAAGGTATCGCGAATTCGTTGCAATCTGCAATCCATTGCGCATGCCCGTACTGTACATTCC
Organism: Anopheles christyi; assembly: GCA_000349165.1. Taxonomy (NCBI): domain Eukaryota; kingdom Metazoa; phylum Arthropoda; class Insecta; order Diptera; family Culicidae; genus Anopheles; species Anopheles christyi. The sequence continues at coordinate 7,162 of KB693346.1, read as the reverse complement.
GGATGAGATGTCGAAGCCCTGATCGAAGAGTACGACACAACGCAGCACACCATCCTTTGGGCGGTAGTACCCAAAGCAGGTTTCCTTCACAAAGAACCACCGATTGCGCCACTTGCTCCAGAGCACATCCGTGCAAAAGTAGCTACACCGCACGCAGCACCCACCGGCCAGACAACCACAGAAATTGCATCCCGACTGGCCGGGACGAGTCGAGCCGGTCCGTTTCTTGATAGGACCCTCCTTGCCCTTCTCACCCAGTGCGGAGATGAAGGAAATGTGAGACACTTCCAGGAAGTTGATCTTAAAACGAGAAGAAGTATTATCGTGTGTTCTAACGAAAGTGGTATCAATTCTTACCGTTCCGTGGAAGTTGCGATATAGTGATATGTTCAGTAGATTGTACAGATACTCCTCCAGTTGCTTGATCCGCTGCGGAATGGCATCGAACGAAACGAGTGAGTCGGGTTTTAGCGGAAATCGTGGCAATGCACTTTTCTTAATCTTTTTCAACGGTTTACCAAGCTTCTGTTGCATGGCGGGCTAAAAGTAAAAATAGGAAACTTCATTCAATAATTCTGTATCTATACGGCTGAGAGTTTACCCACCGATGCCGTAGCTTGATGCACGGTATGCATATTACGGAAGCTGTCCCTTCGTTCCTTGTGGCTCTTCGTCGGGAAGGGTATGTGCAGTGAGGCCCGGTACGTCGTCAGCTGTTGGTGTAGATTTCGAAAGTGGTTGTACCGTTTCTGAATCGTCCACGTAAACGGTCCATGGGTGAGCTTCACTGTGTACCTACACAGGTATGAAAATGTATTCATCGTACACGAATCAACCATGCAGTACACAACTTCGATATACCTACAAGTTTGGATTAAGCACGTGTGACGTCAGGCTTCGCTCGTAGTCAATAATTTCCACAATAATCTCCAGCCCCGGTATGAAAATGTGACGCCGCATCGAGTCAAACTTTACCGGCGTGTTGTACACGTAGCTATACGGGATCTCGGATGCAGGGCTCACACTGTCTGCATCACTTTCGCGTATCACCAGTACCGGATTGTTGCCACCGATCGATAGGTACGTTACCGAATCCGGTGCATCCAGGTTTTCATCATACTCCTCCGGCTCGCTACGAATGGAGTAGCAAGCCAGACTGGCATCATGATGTCCTCCAGAACCTGCTCCTCCTCCGACTCCATCACTGCTCCCCCCGGTACCGTATGCACCTCTGTCCGGTGCATGACATCCTTCATGGTCAAGCCGGGCAGTCAAGTTGGATGTCGTGCCCGTATCGTCGCAGTTCAGTGCTGGGTTTGAGGTGCCGATTTCGCTCAGCGACATCTGATCTATCCAACACAGAGTGTGTGTTTGTGTATGTAGGAGGAGTCGGGGGGATTGCGCGTCGGTCAGTGGATGCGGAAAAGAGAACGAACCAGATGTTTTGTTTAAAATCATGCAAACACATCCATTATTGTATCAAGTACAACCGATACGTTATCGTGCGAACGATAAGCCAGAGCGGTTGAGGAAAAAATGAAGATAAATGAAGTTTGGCTACTTGAAATAACCATCGAAGTTGACTACGATCTAGCGGGAAGTCAAATTTCACGATGGTAACCATAGCAATGAGCCCCTAGTCCTGAACAATTTTCATGAACAAACACGTGAACCTGGCCGTTGTTGGATTGCAAATTGTGTCACATTCTCTCATTTTAATGTCCTTATGTCGTCTTCAGAAACACCACACAGTCTTTTGCAAACATTCCAGTTGGTAAAATAAACACTTCATTCTTGTAACATCCCCTTAGCCACTAAGAAGAGGCGATAACTTCATACACTTCAACACAAAAGAAACCTTATTTTACACTATTCAAATACTTTTTTCTGCAGCCCAAACACTTTCAACACTTTCTTACCACTAACGAGATGTTCGAACTCTTCAGCCATGATTGCTCACTATTCACTTTTATTGCCCAAAATTGCAAACCTGCACCAAGCACCTGCTTCAACCTACATCACATCGTTACAGAATGATTTTGGCAGCACACTGATCCTACGCTGGAACCCTTCCTTTTTTCTGTTCACTTACAACCATGAATCAGCGTCGATTTCGAATCTTATCGCAGATTAGACTCGCCACATTATCGGCTGTCGCGCCCAAACACAGGCTGTCGGCCTGTTCAGAAAATATTGGGCACGCATGGGGAAACCAAGTAGGCGTAAAGTTGGAGAAAAAAAGTTGCATCAATACGGAAGGCATAAAACTTATTACATCCGGTAAGGTAACACACACACACACACGCGCATTTACAGTTTTGCACTTGTTCTTGTCACCTATTTTAGCGGTGGTTTCGTGAATGATGGACTTTTTGGTGTTTTAGTACAACGCATTCCCTTCATCGGGACGTTGGGGAGCGGGAAGGGAGGTGGGCCAGATGATAAGAATGGCTGATAGTAGATGTTGGGGAAGCACAAGGCGATACCATCACACAAGACGATATCGCAATCGGTAAGGGTGGCTGTGTGTGATGATGAAGCCGGGCCGATTAGATATCGTGCCCTTTTGCACGAGCAATGTGTAGTGGACTGACACAGGGAAAAAAAAGGGAGTAAAAGCCCCCAGGAACCAGATGTTTAATGTCAGGGATGAATTTCTCCAACATGGATATGTAGAAAAGGAGAAAGGACCAAAGAGATCTTCATTCAGGCTAGTGTCCAATATCACCAACAAAACTACCTTTTACAGTGAGTAACGCAAAGAGCGCGACTGCTAACTGATTGATCTACACCTACCGATATCACGGAGCAGCAACGATATACTGCGGTGGATGGTTTTTCGCTTGAAATTCGCATCCATCTTGTCTCATGCAGTACACTTCAAGTGCAAGTATCCGAACCAGAATAAAACTGGAAACGCCCAAGACGCAGCACTAGTAAAACACTATCGCACAAGTCGATGGTACCGGGTTATGGTTTTTATGGCATTGCACCATTCGCCGACAATTGGAGCAAATATGCCACACAGGTGAATGGTGGTGCGAACTGACCACAACACGTACGATCAAACCGGCAGCCAAAATAATACTGCTGTCATGATGAAAACAAACGCAGGTACGCTACCACACATCTCGCAACCAGGTACGAAACTGATAAGACACGCCGCCGCGGCCAGCGACACATTCACCGCAGGCCCGTGCTACCAATCGACTCATAAAGGGAGGACGCACATCATCCCCCCTCCCTCCGGCAGGCAACTCCACCCCTAGTTACGAGCTTATCATAATGACGGTCCCGGTTTTTCTTTCTTTCTTGCGCTGCAGCTAGTGAAGGAAGCGTAACGAGTTAAGGAGCTTTTCAAGTGGACCCGATACCATGCGCGATAGAAATGCACGTGCGCGACACGACTTTTGTTGGCTTTGCGTTCTGTAGTTCAAAACAGTGAAATTAGCACCCGTATCCAATTTTTACGATTGATCGATGGTTTCTGCATCAAGGTTATTCTTTAAGGGGCGTTAATTTTAGGTGGTAGTTCCGCGTATCTTTAAAGGTCCCTGGGTAAAAAAACCTCCAGAACCATTGAACCATACCGTACACGCTTGATGCGAATTTAGTTCAAGGAACACGTTAGCCCAGTTTTGTGATTTCGGTTTTGTGGTGCTTGTAGTAGTGTACTAAAAAGGAGTTACTGGTTGTTAGCATTCGATTTTACGCAACGAAGGCACTAGCACTTAACTTTTGTGTTTTATCAAAACAACCAGTTCACATTCTGTGTTTTTTTTTTTCGTTTTCAACCATATCAGAGCCAATTGTTTGGTTGAGGACAGAAGACCATCACCATTGTGTTTCTAGGTTCAATTCATTTTTAATTTGTTATCTACCAAAATCGTTCAAGTGTTGAATGTTGGCAGGGGAATGTACGGAGCAGAGAATGTATACTTACTCGAGTGTTACTTACTCAAGGGTTTATTTCTATTTCCTCACCTTCATCGGGACGGTTAGCGACATATGATCACCATAGATTCTTCATCAAATAAAAATTTCATTTTGTTTCTTTACGATCAAAGCAGATTATTATTAGTAATATTTGATCTTGTCTCCTTGTTTTCCAATTGTCTTTTAAAATCAAATAAGCCTGTGCTTGTACTAATATGCTCTTAATTGTACGGATTCATACCGCTCTTTGGTTCAAATCCAGCAAAGAACCAAACCCACGCCTATTGGCGTAACATTAGCCAAACCCGTAAGTGGCTAAGACATAGACCCTAAAAACTGACTATGGTCATAGGAGTTCACCTCGAATAAGTCTTTAAATGCATAAGAAAAATAACCAAAACTGCAATATTCGATTTCTTTTACTCGATCTTTGGATGAATTCTACGACATAAAAAGTGCACTGGAATAACGGTTTTACATGTAGAAAACACAACGGCATGCACGATTAACAATTGTCGCGATCGCGCTCACTGATGCTATCCTTCCAAAGTGTAATTTACTTATTCAAGAATGACTTCATTCAAAACCTGACATAACTTGTCGACGGTAAACTTGTTCATTCCAAAGGCGATAACGAGCGTGCGATACGGTCAGCGTTTTTTTTTTTTTGCATTCCGCACTGATCGCACTGACATAACGCATGATACACTAGGGTCGTACAATACAGTTCTACCACAGTTTACTACTAACTATACTTAACAAGCGCTTTTAACATAAATAACTCACTGTAAATTAAACACTAAACTGCCCTGCCTAAACTAGCGCACACAGGACCGGCTCGACCGTCGATGCAAAAATGATACGATAGCGACGAACGATTGATCTTACAGCTATAGCTGCCTCGTCTGCGAGACGTTAACTGATACTGCGCATTTTTATTATCTTGTCTGTCCGTCTCCCTAAGCATCGAGATGCCTTCTTCCACATCTCAGTAACGCAATAACACCTCCGTATGCATGCACAATCGTACAGTTATGTTGAGAAAAAAAATGTAGCAAAATGTATTGTTGCGGGAAAAGGCACTCATTGCCCATTTGTTAAGATGGCAGGAATGTAGCATTGAAAGCACTTTGTAAGTGTTGCAAATGAATCAACCCATAACACCATGAACCGTATCGGTTATGGGAATATGATTTATGCATGTTTATGTGAATTCTGAGCAATAATTCACAACTTACTGTAATAAGCTATTATTAAAAAAACAAACCATTTTTATTTCAATTAAGTTTATTTCTTTTTAGTTGTTAAGATTCAATAGGCAAACAAAATCATGGAAAATAATGGCTGTATTATGGAGCTGCAATAGGTAGAAACCCCGATAACCAAGAAGACATTTTCTGGTCCCTTAAATTCTCTCAGGCAATTTTTTTTACATTTACATAAGAAAAGCAAAAACACAAAAACTTTACAGATTTTTGTATACATGCCGAGCGTTTTTGTACTTTTGGGTACTATAAAACACGTTTTATCCAAACCCTTCCCAACTCATAGGAGAGCTGGAGTGTTTACTTATTGAAGCAAAGATTTACCCTGGAAAGATATTCAAACAATACGTGTTCCGTTAATACATCTACCATAAATAATATACAATTGAAGCAGCTGAAGATATATACTACGATATTTTAATTTTACACAATTTTCATATCACAAAGATAAAAAAAAAGATATCACAACAAATAAAACAAACACGTAATATCTTGTACAGCCCTTAATTTCTAAATTACCGCCTGACCTTCACGCGCATCAGTTTTGAAACGTCATACCCAAATTGTGGAACACGTGGAGTAAAAATAAAACTCTAAAGTTTTTAATTTTATTTGCACTGAAATACTCACAAACAACCTAAGTGCAACCCTTGAGTCCGTTGAGTACGGTTATTTTTGGGTAGTTTACCAAGATTAACGTTTCTTTTGAACACTTTCAAGGTAGAGTGTGTATCGTCATAGCAACGAAGGGCAACGCACAACACTCACACACACACTAACAAAAAGCAGAATGTCAACAAGAAGGTCGGCATTTCGTCAAATCATCTACATGAAACGAGTTTGAAATAACTATACAAACAGATGATTGGTAAATATTGCCTTTTTAACAAACCACTTTACGTAAACTTTTCATGCAAAATTATTGGGATTTGTAAAAGGCATTAAGATGTTTATAATTGTACCGCAATTGAAGAGAACTAGTTGTGACAAGCACAAATTAGAACACCCGTAATCGTTAAAAACAAATCCGCTTACTCAGTATCACTCGGAGGCACTGCCACAACCACGTGTACGGCGCTAATTATCTAATGCAACAAAAGCGCCCTTTAGGTATACACCCCATCAGTGTATAAGCCACCATCGCCAACTGCATTCCAGCTGGGTGCTTTTGTATTATTTGTACCCTTAGCTTCCTATACCCGGGATCCTCTACACTGCGTGGAGTAGGAAATGAAGACACTACTGCACGATCGCCAAAAGGGAAGCTTTAGTATCAAAATCCCCACCAGCTCGGACCTAACGAAGCAAACAACCCCACGTGCGTTAGTACTGCATGGCTACTGCGCTCTGATTGGAGAAGACAACAAACCAGCCTTTACTGCCCAACGGTTTTGTAGTCGGTGGGCTGACGTAAGACACCGGAACAAAATATAATAAAACGCGTCATGTACAGTGTACACAGAACAAGCGTACGTGCTCTTCGAATGATTTACGTGATTCACAATGTTGTCAAATATATTTTTTAGAAGAGCGGTAACAAATGTTGTTGGTGTTGTCGCTACATTTTTTACTTTTCGACCTCGACATAACTCCCTTCACCAAGGCAAAAAGGGCGTTTTAACAACGGGATCCAATCACACACACACACACACACACAAACAAACTCGAATTACCCTCTAGCTATGCTAATTTTGCACCAATCGAGCCAGTTACGGGATGGAAAGTGAAACGTAGATAAAAAGACAAATTAAACCCGCATAGGACACATTGATAAGCGTAGAGCTAGATCTTCAGACTGTACTTCTGTCCCGTGGGGCAGATAGCCCACTACAATTGGACACACCCACACGCACGCAGCAACTCCCTTTGGAAGGAGAGTCAGAGGTCACTAAAGTGTACACCACAGATCACTGGAATTGAGACACATGATCAATATCAGCTGTAGACGCCTGTTGAGCATG
>KB693335.1:0-12614 GCA_000349165.1 Anopheles christyi | reverse complement strand
TATCCTTTCGTTCTCGATTCCTTTGTTGAACTGCGAACCGTTTCGTTTCGCTTTTTTCGTGCTACTAGCAATGGACAAGTAGACGTTGCGCTTACACACTAAACTGTTCTTCTCTGCTTATGCTTTTCACGCAAAAGGGCCGAAAAATGACACACGCGTCAACACACACACACACACACACATCCACGCACTCGACCGTACAAGCGCACAATGATGCTAGGCAATTTCTTCTGCCAGAAGCTTCCCACGCTCTGGGTCACCTATCAAAACAGCAAATACGAAAAATAACCGTAATTAATCTTCTTCCAATTCGTCCACCGCTGCAGCAGACGTGTGTTACACCAAATGGATCCACCACTCAACTCAATACTTCGCCTTCGTGTCGTAATGCCTGCAATGCACCGAATCTACAGCTATAGTACCCTACTGTTTGCCAAGCACTTTTACGTTTGAATACAGCTTCAGGAAAAAGGCATATGTGACTATCTCGATTCACACTTTTCACCGAGCAAGGCTAGATTTGCGGCTGAAATTTCTTCAATTCGAGATTTTGTCCACGCATACGCACTCACTCTAGCGCACCACCCCGTGTACAAACTTTTCAATCTAATTTGTTCTGTTCATTCTTCTTCGCCAGAATGAAAAAATCACCAAAGACGCCGGTTTGGCCACGACGCGTGACAACTTTACGAATGATTTTCAAAAATATGTTTTTAAAATGAAGGAAGGGTTTATTTTGCAAAATAAATGTGGAAAGTATAAATTCTCGTTAGTGGTATTTATTTTTATTGTAAACAAATTCCTTGGGCTAACGGCTACTTCATGGTCGTCCTAGCTGAGGTAAGTGACTGCACATTTAAACCACTTGCGCTTCATGAACCTAATTAGAAGCACAGTTGCTGAACAAAATAATGAATGAAATGATTTGCAAGAAATATCATTAAAATGCCTTTGAAATTCCAGTGTTTTCCAGTTCCAGTGTAGTTGAACATTGTCCACAGTGAAATCCAGAAATAGCGACAGTGCGTTTACAAGCAAGAACATGTTTCTTGCATAGCGAAACAAAACAAAACGATGAAGGTATAACAGTGCCCCTGGTTGTTGTTGTTGTTGTTGTTGTTGTTGCATTCGTTTTATAGAGGCTTTGCCCTTTCGGTTGCATTCGCCTCTTTTGCCCCTGGTCTCAAATGCTGTGACTTTAAATCAAATTATAATTTATACCTTAACTACAACTGAATTCTACAGTGTTGTTATAATTCTAGGTTGTCCTTTAGATCTTTTTTGACTTAAGAGCTTTTTGTTTTTGACGGCCTAAATATTTTGTTTTCGCTTCATCGCTATCAGCTGTCTTCTTTCAGTTGCAGATGAGATGTAGAACAGTTATGTGCGGGAATGTTTACATCACTGTTATTACCGCAGTCTGATTGCCGCAGAGCAGCTTCGATGATCATAACTACTCCACGCTAATTATAATACTAATTTGGATAGAGAAAATGGCTCAAGTTTTTCATAAACTTTTCTCCGAAAAGGTCTGCCTCGAAAAAATGTGCCAAACAAAGTTTTACTTTTATTTTGTGGGTTCATTGCAGGTGGCTCGTATGTGCGGAACAAACATTCAAATACCAATGACGGCACTTCAATTCACTTACCAGAGAGCAACTCATACACCAGAAGTGAGTCTGTTATTGCAGTATTTAGGTAATGCTGCCGAAAAAATATCCACATGCATGGTTGATACGTGTGCTGTAAATGATGATGCACATCTGGCCTCCGTCACGACAGAAGAGCGATTCGGGAAGAAGATGGTAAAATTATCACTTGACAAAGTAAAGCTAATACAAATGGTGCTTGATAAAAAACCATTGCAAGAGGAATACAATACTGCCAAGAGTAAAACCATGATAGTAGAATTCAGTTCGCCCAATATTGCGAAACCGTTCCACGCAGGCCACCTACGTTCGACCATCCTAGGAAACTTTTTATCAAACTTGAATGAATTCCTCGGTCATCGAGTAATAAGGCTTAACTATCTTGGTGACTGGGGCACTCAATTTGGATATTTGGCTCTAGGAGTTCAGTTGAAAGGCCTTTCACCGGTGGATATACATGCAAACCCTATCAAGTGTCTATATGATGCTTACGTTTACGCTTACGAAGCAGCTCAAAACGACCCAAAAATGCATGAGCAAGCGATGAACATTTTTGCCCGCATGGAAAATGGTACCGCGGATGATTTAGACCAGTGGCAGGAATATCGAGGATATACGGTAAACGAACTGGACGAGCTGTACCGCCGACTTGGAGTTTGCTTCACTAGCTACGAATGGGAATCACAGTATGGTGTCAACAAAATAGCGAACGTGCTGGAAACCCTTCAATGTCGTGGCATGCTGATAAATCAAACGGATGGGCGAAAAGTAGTGCAGCTGCACCAGCGGAGGATACCAATTGTAAAAAGTGATGGATCCGGAATGTATATTTTGCGCGACATTGCTGCATTAATAGATCGTTATAAACGGTTTGAGTTTCAAAAATGCGTCTACGTGGTCGAAAATGGTCAAAACGATCATTTTGCATCGTTAAGTGAGATAGCTCATCTACTAGACCTGCCTTATGCTCAAGGTATAGAGCATGTAAAGTTTGGTCGAATACATGGAATGAGTACCAGGAGGGGTAAGGTGGTATTTCTGAAAGAAATTCTCCGTGAGGCACAGCTACTAGTACAGGAGAAACAACGTGAATCTCCAAACACCAAAACAAATGCAGTTGACGATCCCATCGTCTGTGATATACTGGGAACAAGTGCAGTTATTATAAACGATTTGAAACAGCGGCGCATGAAGGACTATAATTTTGATTGGTCGAAAATTCTACGAATGGAAGGAGATTCAGGAATTAAGTTACAGTACACGCATTGTCGTCTGGCTAGCCTATTGCATATGCAATCATCCACAGAGGAAATAACAGGCATTCAGTGTGATGGGACTTTTTTGGTAGAACCAGAAGCATTAGATTTAGTGTGTCAGCTGGCCAATTTCAAACCGGTATGCTATCAAGCTCAAGAAGCTGCTGAAGCATGCATACTGGTCGCTTATCTTTTCCGATTATGGTACGTATGATGGCGATCTAGTATCACTATGATCATTTAATAAATTAATCTTTCGGTATGATAATGTCTCATTACAGTAAATCAATAAACCTCGCCCTCAAAACTTTGCCGGTGAAACAAGAATTCGATGTTAAGAGACGGCAGCAACGGATATTGTTATTCAGCAGAGCAAAGTTGGTTCTGCACACTGGAATAAAACTTTTAGGATTAAGGCCATTAGAAGAAATGTGATTGCAGAACAAAATTGCACCATAAAGTTGATATACAAATTCCGAAACACTCGTTTTTATTATTATGTCAATGCAATCAAAAAAAAGTTTCCACAAATTTAAACTAAAAATGTCATTTAACCGATTTCGTGCTTTCTGAAAACGAGACCAGTCATTATCTCATTTTCTCGTTCAGCATTGCACTGAGCAAGATCTGTTGAGCGCAGACTCGCGAATCATCTCGCAGTATACAGGATAAGGAGATCCTTCTCTTCAGGAGGCTGGGTACGGAAGTATTCTTTTGCTATCAACATTATAGAAAGCAGCTGTAGTGCATTTGTTATGTAGTGCATTTGTTAGAGCGTTTGCATTAATCCCAGTTTCTACACTTGTTATTTCTTTGGCATAGCTGAAGCACCAACGTTATAGCAATCTTTAATCAAATACCAGCAAGCACAAAGCATGGCGGTCGGAGGTGTGCGAGCCAGTTCCTATTTCGTATTAAATAACAAAACATATCCTTCCACAGTACTTCATACGGTAACTCTTACTTCGTTTTAGGGCGTGTTACGGGTCGACTTGGATACGGGAACGGATATTCGGATGGTATTTATTTTATTTTGGAAACATTGTTTTCATGATTTGATACGTTTTTTTATTATTCTTGATTTTAGGGCGTTCCTATGCTGGAATCAACGAGGAAATTATGTACGTGAGCATAGGGATGGGAATAATAATTGCCATTCTGATATGCATCGCGCTGTGTTACATCGCACGTGAGAATTGTAAAAACAAGCGGGAATATTACATTACGGCCTAAAACATGGGTGAATTCTGCCCCAGCAGGGCGGCGGTGTTTACCTGATCATGTGTTGTTTAAAGTTAACTTTTACAATTTTTTTATATTCTGCTGTTTTATGCTCAATACATGGTAAACCACGGTCCAGGCTCGTTGCAGACGAGCTCAACACAAAGCAAGTAATAATGGTCTGGAACTCTGTTCCTGTCTGAAAGTAAACTCGTGTTAACGGAAAAGTCTGTTTGTTGCAAAACAATAAGTACATAATACGTATATGTTCCTTTTATACATTATACACAGTTTGTGAAATGTCGACGTCTATTTTGAAAGTTATAATGATATATTAATGTATACAAACGGCTACGAGAAATGGGATGAAAATGCATAGTTTGCATCGGAAGACTCTAAAGTTTGCAATTCGATCATCAAGCATTGATGGTAGAAGGATTACAAAATGTACTGCGTTAGTGAACTATTGTACTTATAAATAAAAAATGTTTGCGACTTAAATTTGTTTTGCTATTTGCACTTTACGGCTGTGAGCCAATCTCGACAGATCAAAACTTTAAAAATCTTTCTGAAAATAAATGGCTGGTTGTGAGGATTGCTAAAACAACTATACATCTCATATAAGGGATGTTCAACGATAACTTGTTCTATATTTTACAGGAAAAATCGGTACTAAACAGTCATTCTACCTACCGTAAACATGGATATTGAGAATAAGCAGCAGCAAGTGTCGGTCAGCTTTTCGGTTGGTGTTGCAATAAGAGTCGAAAAAATGATATAGGTTTTTTGCAGAGATGTAAATTGGTTTCTCGATTCACTTTTTAGCGGATTCGACGACAACAACGCAAACTAATCGGATCGGAAATATCGGAAACAATAAAACTGTGAAGATTGTAAAATAAATGATTCCGATTCGCATCGGCTAATCATTTCATGTTCAAATCGCTGAACTGTCACAACAAATTGACACGCACCAACACATTGGAGCGGCTAGCGGTGGAGAAATTAGGAATGAAGATCGTGTGACGTAAAGTTGACAGAAGAGTAAAGAGCGTCGATGTAGTCGGTTCGTTTCGTTCGTCGGAGAAAGAAACAGATCAGCACTGTGGCGTTTTCTGGGGTATTTGCAGGACTTCTGGGAACAGGCAGACAAATGCAGAAGGCGTTTTCAGAATGAAAATGATTGTCCGCTCAATTTAGCCGTACAGAAAGTGCACCGAGTCTGCTATTCGACGTTAATCCCTGGTGTAGTCAGCATATAAAGTGCATTGTGTGGTGCAGTGATTGCAATTCATAATTTACCGTGATTGTTCTTCTTCATACACTTGTTGCGTACTAGAATCTGTATTGTGTGCATCGAAAAGGACTGAAGAGTAATGTGAAATCGTATTTAATGCAGTGTTGTACTGGAAAGCATAGTGATTGCTGCAGTTTGGTGAAAGCCCAAAGAAATAGCAGCCAAGAGCCGAACAAGTTTCCTGGAAAAAGAAATCTTCCAACTTCGAACCTCTGTTCCTGGAAGCGACGTAAAACTGCTTCTTGGAAATTGACAGCAGCTACCAAGTGATCTCACGCACACATACAAGTTAGCGTTAGTAAAACGAGCGTGTTTTCGATGTGTTGTGTTTGAGGTGAGACGCTTTGCAATGCGAAGCGCGGAACAAAACATAATACAGCAAAGTGTAACACTACTACAGGTAAGTGTGTTGAATGCGGCTTCAAATTAAAAACTCCAGGCACACGCATGCATTCAAAACGATCACATCACATATAGGCGTAAAAATAGAATGCTAATGTGTAGGCAGTGCATCACAGAGTGGTGTGTGTGTAATCTCCAGCATTGGCCGGGATGATTTTGTTTTGATTTCGAGGAAAGCATCTCGAGTGAATAAACATGCGTGGTTGCTTTCTCTTGTGTTCTACGGAGCCAAACGCTTCATCGGTATGGTTGATTTCATGCTGTGTCCAATTACCGAACGCGCCCTTTTCAGACAAACGTTGTCACAGATGTTTGCCAGATGAAATGTTTGGATCTAGTCTTGCATGGAATACATTGTCACAAGCGAATACTTGGTTGTTTTTATAAAGTTTAGCCCTGTGCATCGTAAGGCATGAAGACATACAAGTGGTATCTATTCTTTTATCAATCTTTGGTTGAACTGAACTGAAGATAGGGTAACTGTAACAGAATTAAGCTTATTATTTATTATTTTTTTACATCAAAATGGTATTATTTTGGTAGTTAAACTGTTGTAGGTAGAAAGATGCCATGTCCATTTTATCATTGTTTTGACGTCTTCATTATGAAAGTTTAAAACAATACGAACACTGCTATTTAGACGGTTATAGAAAACGGTTGCAGTCACCTCATAAATTGATATTTTGTACAATTGTAAATATCGTAGATTTTATTGGCATGCACATATCGCTTTATTCGCCCTGTTTCGATTGTACTTTAAAGGAATATATAAAAAAATACATTGTTTGTCATTGTTCCGATTTTCGGCACATTTATATTTGATGTCACAAATAAACATTTACCAAACGGTAAACCTTTTTTTGTCTACCTTAAAAATGAAAAATAGATAATGGGTCTAGGATCTTAATGTTAAATTCTTCTTTGGCGTAAAAAATATGTTAAGCTCTACATAATTTTTTTCATATTTTGTAAAATATTGACTTAAATGTAAATGCTGTAATACTTCTTTTGTGAATAAAAAACAAATATTTTCTTTTTTCCCTCTTTCACTCTTTCCTCACTCAGTGTTTGAATAATTTAATTTTTCTTCTTTTTTATATCTCCAGTTTCAGGCTATAATCATCATGAATCGTACAGCGATTGTATTATTAATTTGTTGGATGAGTTGTGTGACTCAAATTTCAGCACTAGGATGTAAGTACTTTCCATCCATTTATGTAAATGAAAGCTCACCGTATATGAGAGTGTGATCCATGTTGTTATTTTTTAGGGATATTTCCTACCGAGGCGATCTACCGGGAGGTAAACGATTCCTTCTCGTTGCAATGCACGCTTAATATGCATGTCAAAGAAGCACGAGGATCAAATAGCAGCAACCTCATGTTTTACCGAGGGGATGTTCCAGTACCGCGGGAACAAGTGAAGGTAAGGGAATGGCTATGCTAATTTCTAACTATTTCCTAACTTAAGATGTACCATCGCTCTAGATAATTAATGCTTCGACCATTGAGTTTACGGTCGAACGTGCAGAACCGCACACGAATTATGCCTATACATGCAAGGTTAACGATACAATGGGTGTGGCGATCCGCAGCGTGTATATTGGTCACAAACCGCGAGAGGTTAAGGACTTCAAGTGCCGTGCTCCACTCTGGGATAAGCATATGGTGTGCACCTTTACGCCGGATCCAAATTCGATGTCCACTACATACGAACTGATGTTCCACTTTATGCCCATCATACAAAACTTTTCCTGTAAACTCGAGACAGATAACCACACAAATCAAACAAAGTGCATCATTAACGCAGATACGGGATATCGACATGTGAACGAGAAATATTTTTTTGTCCTGACCGCGAAAAACCAGCTAGGCACGTTGAGTCAAAGCTTCGTTATAAACCATTTCGATGTAGTTGTTTCACATGCGCCGATTGGTTGTGTTATCGAGGATGTCACGTCAGATAGCGCTGTACTTAAGTGGAAAAAGTGGTACAGATATGATGGGTTCAATCGAAATTTCATATGTGAAGTCAAGCTTCTGTCTATCTTCGACAATAACGTTTGGCGCACTGTAAGTAACGATGGATTAAAATTGAACCATCGGGAGTATACACTGCCTTTGCGGAACTTACCGTACGCCGCGGCACCGTACGATGTGCGTATAAGGATGCGCACCAATTCGACGGAGGCGGGTGAGGACATGTGGTCAAACCACACCAGCTGCCTGTTTGATACATTGCCCCGTAAACCTGACATGCCTCCGGATGTAGCCATCGGTGGATTTGAGAATTCGAACGAACACCATCTATTCGTATACTGGCGGGAACTGAAAAACTGGCAGCATAACGCACGCAGTGGATTCCACTACAATATTACAATCATTGGACATAATGGAAGAATTGTGTAAGTAACTGTTCTGAAAGCAGTAAAAAAATATATATAGATTTGCATATTTTATGCTAAATGTTTATAATTCTTTACATTATTTAGTGAACACCTTAACGCAACTGGCGGCATGATCGACCGTCACCATATAGCTGACATGAATTATACATTCATAATACGAAGTGCCAATGCCGAGGGTATTTCTGAACGACACAACGAGGTATTCGTTCCGGCTCGCAAGTTTCGCCTCGAAAAACCTTTAATCGACAAGCTGCTATCTGATCCGGGCAAGTTCACGTTGTCGTGGAAACCTCCTACAAGAACTCAATCTTCCATTACCAGCTATACGGTGTTCTGGTGCAATACAACCAGCAACTCTCCGAACGATTGCAATGGATCCATAAATTTTACCAGTGTTGCAGCTAACCAGACCACTTTCGTTCTAAGCGATGTAGGATCTACGATTAACTTTGCTGTAGCGGCTAATGCTGGTCGTGTGTCCTCCGGGATGGTGTGGGCAGCTTGTACAGCCACGCACAAGACCGACATTGGCAAACTGAAAACTATCTGGATCAGTGAGATGGTGTCATCGTCCATTCATCTGAAGTGGAAAACCGAATGCGTAGATGTGGCACATACTGGATACATCATCTACTACTGTTCTATTTTGTCCCCTCGTACACTCGGCTGCAAGGAACCAGAAATGACGGTCAATGTGACGGATAAGAATCAGCACCATTTCCAGCTAGAAAATCTCCATCCATATGTTACTTACAAAATTGAAATCGCCATG
The DNA here is from genome assembly GCA_000349165.1 of Anopheles christyi. NCBI lineage: Eukaryota > Metazoa > Arthropoda > Insecta > Diptera > Culicidae > Anopheles > Anopheles christyi. Next base: position 3,610 of record KB693335.1, on the reverse strand, counting down.
TACTCCGAGACGCATATTGGACCACGCAGCGAGTCGCTAGTAAATACAACCATGGAAGCAGGTACGGTAAACGATGCCTTTTGTTCGCAATGAAAGGAAACCTCAACAAAACCGGCAACTAAATTATTGGAGCAATTAAATGAAATTTCCTAAGAAACACTCACACGTAGTGAGTAGAAACTGATTCAATAACCCATGAAGGTTTTTCTCAGCAGTAGTGAACTAAATGTTCTTCTGTAGCCTTATTTACTATTTTGATCACGAAGATAAACAGTCAGGTTCGTGTCATGATGAGTGTTTAGGGCCACGCCTAGCACTGTCTTCTTCCAGTCCACACATGAAACACGCATACATAAGGACCGCTTCAGTGCGTTGGTAGTGTTGGCTTCAAATTCCATCTTATAACTATTGCGATTCACATTTAGAATCGTTCCTCCTCGTAGCAAAGGTTTAACTATTTTTCTAAGCTTGCGTATTATGCTAAGTAGTCTTCTTTTTCTTCTTGGCGTAAACGTCATGCGGAGATTACCATCGTTTTTACAGGTTTTTGTGACTTCATGTGCCCTGAAGCCGGATGTAAAGTCAGTGTTGTTAAAGCAGTCCTTAATTTGCAGTCAGCATGCGAATAGAACTGCATCCGAAATTGACCTTGGCAGATGCGTCTATCCATTAGACCTGCCTGGGAAGCCCTACCAGTAACAAGTTTTGGAAGCCCTTCTGTCAAGAAGTCTCAGAGCGACTTTAGCTCGCGTCTAGTGTAGTGTAGTGTCTCGTTAAAATTCTTGAATGCAAAAAAAAAATAAACGTCAGTTCTAAGGATTGTCCTATCCTTAACATTTCTGAACATTTCTGCCCCATAATAAAAAAAAATAATATGGTTATTATTTTTTTCATCCATAGCTCCATCTCCGCCACGAAACTTAGTAGTGCAAAAAGTAACAAATAACAGTATATCTCTGCACTGGGAACCTCCGGCACATATTAACGGTGGCAAAATGTTTTACTGGGTGTTTTATAATGAAAAATTTATAAAACATGATGTCGAGGAACTGGAAACTGATGTCAACTTTACGCTCGAAAATTTGGACGCATTCACAGAATATTTGATTACGGTCACTGCAGAGACGGTGAAACCTTCGAACAGCAGCCAGCCAGTACGTGTACGAACGCTTGTAGGAAATCCTTTAGTGATCGGACAACCTAGTACAAACAGCTCGAATGATTCGAAGCTAACGATCAGTTGGAACTCTCCATTGAAACCTTCTGGATGTGTAGAATTTTACGAGTTAAAGGTAAAAGCCAGTCAGACAATTGTCTATCAACAGCGTAAGACAGAGTGTCAACTTAGGGAAGCAATATGCCAACATCGTGACAGCCAGAAGTATGAATTTCTCGTACGCGCGGTAAACGTGGATGTTATCAAACCGATAGAGACTGCTTTCGATGCGCTGTCATGCAGTGATCGCTGGACAGAGCTCAACAACATGTGGTCTGATCTGAAACACTTTATAGCTAATGCAGAATGTGGAACAAGTGATACGATTGCGAAGCGACCGAATGAATATTCCTGGCTTGATGCACCACCATCGAATATTCGGCTACACTACGGACCCTGGTCTGAACCACTGGCGCACTGGTGTTCGATGGAGAACAAGAACACACTACATCCTTTCATGCTGATAGGCCTCTTGATGATGTGTGTTATAAGCGCAGCTGGTTATTCGTATCTTAGAGTGAAGCATGTGCTGCAAGTGAAGGTTATCATACCAGACGGACTGAATGACATAACAGGATCCGGTAAACCGGGTTTTGGCGCTGTTATTGGGCCATCGGGCATCATCTTTACTGAACATCATCGTGTGGACCACATCATGACGGGTGGTCTTTCTACGAAGGAGGCAAGTTACAGTAAGGAACAGAATCAATGTCTTTTACCGTCATCGTCTTCCTCGGGTGGTAGTATAGCCGACTTAAGTAGCCATGAACCACGATCTTCGGCGGATTATTGTAGCAACAGTGGGTGCTGCGAGGACGACAGCACTAGTTTTTACGACCAGGAAGCAGAAAGGCAAGATCTACATGGGGTAAGGATTTTTTTTGTATATGCCAAATATCAGTCAAACATTAAACAAATCTTTTTTGCGCAAAAAACTATTTTTCCGATGTTTTGAAAATGCAGTACAGTGACGACACTACGGAATCTATAGAAAATAGTCACGAAAGACACCATGGCAGCACCAGCAGTAGATCGGTACCAAGTGATGATTTGGGCTCATCATTTGGACGCACGAATCTTGGACATATGAATTTACCAATGGCTGTATCATCGATGGAAAGCAATGGTAGTCATAACAGACATTCGGCGTTGCCGATCACTGTTACTTCTGGCTACGTTCCAGCACCGGTAGTTAATGTTAGTATATTTAAAATGCATTCGTTTCCCTTTTTTCAAATGTATGCGATTGTAATCCATTTCCTTTCTGCATCTTTATTGCTTATTACACAGACTGTCAAACAACCCATCAACTCAAATGGTTACTTACAAATAGGAGCACTGAATAACGGTGGCATGATGGCGCCTTTGGATACGATGCAAAAATCGTTCAATGCTAAGATGGCAGCCGCTGCCCCGATATCAGGTAACGTGGTGTCATAATGTACAGTGTACGGGTAAATAAACACTTCAATAACTTTTTTTTGTTTTGGTTTTTTTCTTACAGGATATGTGACACATAAACAGTTATCTGATTATGGACAGCATTTGAAATAATTCATTCATCAATGGACTTATGGACGATCTTTATTATCTTAAATGTTAGTTATATTTCCACATCAGGGAATGTCGCATGGAAGCAGCACCTTCTGGGTGAAAATGTTGATTAAGCTATCTTGAAAGAGAAACAGTGTTACCGCAAGGAGCTTTGACTCGTATACTCGTATACCTAAAACACAGACTTTCTCTTACATACTCTCACACCACTCACAACCACTCATACACGTGCTCACTCACACATGGATAAGGAATTATAATGAGTCATTTTATCTCACAACCGATCACACAAGTACTGTTGGATATGTCAATGTGCGTCCTTAAACGATGATATCCTTATAATCACACTGCTTTGTTATATTCACGATGTCCGACGTGTCATTAATTCTTGATTGCAAGAATTGATCTCAGTGGAAATATGAATCGTTCAGAGCGCGAATAGGGTTAGGTGGTAATGGGATGAATGCAAAGCTGTTCGTTTTTCTTGCTCAATTTTGGACGATGTAACCGATGTGACCTACGGAAGGAATCCTATTCGTACCTGTATGTGTTCGTACCGAACAGCAAAACACAGATAGCCGAGCTTAGAGTTTAGAGTTGAACTAAACCGCCACCAGCACACACACACATACACACTGACCGGTGATGGTCACCAATTTTATCGTAGTCAGGTATAATAGCCGCATATTAGTGTATGTGTACATGTTCAATGTTTATCACATTCACGTTTCACGAACCCCCAATCATCAGACCTTTTTAATACATCTTTCGTGAACCGTCGTTGCTGTTTCGGGCCCGTGGGGGTTCTTTTAGTTTTATTCAAACACTTGCTGTAAAACA
>KB693324.1:0-13040 GCA_000349165.1 Anopheles christyi | reverse complement strand
TGTGAGCTAGAAGTGGACAACAGTAATCAAGAGCCACGAATGAAATAAGGGCACTTTTTATTACATACTTGACGAATAAAAGAAGCAACACGGCCTGCAACTTTCCTGCCGGAGAAACTTGTAAACAAACACCGGGTTAGATAATTTGACAGTACTCAATGAGGTTGCCATCAGGAGAAGTGAAGCAGCGTAAATAAACAAACCTCACACATGCTTGCAAAACTGTCACTTTCTTGCTGCCAAAAGAACCAAACAATAGCAATACTAACAAAAGATAAACAACATTTGCTCATCGCTTTGTTTTACGATAAAAACCGGGCTTTGGTTACAATCCACGAGAATGTTTACTGAAATGTGATTGATTTCTAGGTGTACAGGTTAAACAATACATCACGCAACAGTAGAACTGCCCAGCTCGTTATAATTTTGGACAGGAAAGCAAGAATCAACGTAAAATGAAGTTAGCGATAAGTATAGGAGTGGCCGCGGCGGTGCGATTTCTGCTAATGAACTCCCGCTATTCGCAGGGGATACAGAACCGGGTAGAGGTATCCACTCCCATTAATTCGTGGAAAAGGGGTAAGATTGAATACTATTTTTCATATTGCATAGAAACTAACTAACATTGCACTTCCCGTCTGTTCCACAGTTGAGGAAGGCGCATATCTGTATGCCAACGGAGTGAACCCGTACGATGGAGACGTGTATCACAAAAACCCTCTCATACTGCATGCATCCCGCTGGCTGCTGGATAATGTACCAAGTGCCATACCCTCACTGTTCATTCTGTTGGACCTTGCAACAGGAATTTTGCTTCTACTAGCGGCACGCATATTCATACGTGAGATGTACGAAAAACAACGGAAAGAAATGGAAAGTTACGCGAAGGACACCGAGGAGCTGCATCTTGTCGAATTAGACATGCACTCTGTACCAATGTCCGTGGCGTTTGCTTACCTGTTTAACCCATACACCATCCTAAACTGCGTCGGACAGACGACAACCGTATGGAGTAACTTCCTACTGGCCGCCTTCTTCTACGGTTTATCACGTCGTCAACGGTCGCTAAGTTTTCTAGCGCTTGCCCTCGAAACGCAGATCAACCTGTACCCGTTCGTGCTGCTCGCCCCGGGAGCACTTCACATTGCCAACCAGGAGTTGAGGGAAAACGGGGGCAACGGTGGTAGCAGGTTTCGCAGCATTGCGAGCAGCTGCGTGTTGTTTGTAGGCTTATTTTTAGGAGTTAATTACTTCGGATGCTTTCTGATGGGCGGAGATTGGAGTTTCCTGGATGCAACGTATGGTTTTATGTGAGTAAGGGAATGGACAACGAACATGAACGAATGATCTCTAAAAAAAAAATACTCTTCTGATTTAAATTATCTCTGTACGTAGTATCAACTGCCGTAGCTTGCAGCCAAACATTGGCCTTTTCTGGTACTTCTTCACCGAGATGTTCGATCACTTCCGGACGCTGTTCCTGTACTCGTTCCAGATAAACGCGACGCTGCTTTATCTGTTTCCGCTCACGTTCAAGCTACACAAGGAACCGATCATGCTAGCGACAATGCTGATCGGACTGGCGGCCGTCTTTCGTTCGTATCCCTGCATCGGTGACGTAAGCTTCTATCTCGCCCTCATTCCACTGTGGAAATCGATCTCTATGTGTAAGTAGTACAAGAAGCGAAATGTTGTGGACAAGTTAAAATATTCAGTTTTCTTTCACCTTCAGTCATGAAGAACAATTTTATTGTTGGTGCAACAATGCTGGTCACGAGCGTGCTCGCACCAACCGTGTGGCATCTATGGATCTACAACAATTCGGCAAACGCCAACTTTTACTTCGGCGTGACTTTGATTTTCTGCACAGCACAGGTAAATATACTTTTACGTACAACAAACACAAAAAACAACATTTTCCACAAACAATTATCTTTTCCCTTTAAGATTTTCCTCATAACCGACCTCTTCTTTGGGTACATCAAGCGAGAGTTCTGCCTGAATCACGGCATCCGCGTGCTGGTGGACGGTAAGGAAGCACGAATTACGTTGGAGTATTAAAAACAAAACAGCCCCACTGGCCTACAGGAGGAGGCAGAAGAGCAGCTGTAAAGAAAGCTTAGAACAAACGAATAAATTTAATTACTTTTTCCCAAATACCATACACAACTTATTGCACATCGCTTACTGCTTTTTTGATGAATAGAAAAAAAAAACCAGCACACTTTTGATCACAAGACTTATTTATTGATTCCAATAAAAAGCAATTTGCATTTTTTCACAGAGTTTTATAATTTTTTTGTCGTCCCTTCAACCGTTTTTTCTTATTCCTTTTTCTTTCCATTTGCGATCCTTCTATCACTCTCGCCTCCCGCCGGCTTATTCCTTCCTACAACAGCGGTGTCACACACAATCCGCGCGTGTTGGTTTTCTGCAATAATTTTAATCGATATAAATAATTTAATAGTCTTTTGTAGTTGAGTTTTTCTACTTCTTTGTTTTTTCATCATCATTGGTACAAACGCTTTCTTCCATTGGTTTTCGCCACCACACAAACACTGCATCGTCGGTAACACGAGAGAGCGTGAGAACGGTACACGCCAGCCCTCGTACTTCCTCCTTCTAGTGAACCTTGTTAAAAAAAAGATCGTTGGCATCCCCACTTCGTTCTTCGTCCTTCGTTCTGCGTGGGAGAGGATTTACAACATCGGCAAAGCACACACCTCGCTAACACAAAAATGCACCAATATGCATCCTGTCCGTTTCCGTTTCTCTGCACGTGTCGAGTAAAAATTGGCTTGTGTTTTCCCTGCTTTAGCAATTACCGTATTAACTCTCCTATTCTGTGCAACTTCTATTTTAAAAGGTTTTGGAACATAGTTAAATCAAAGAGAGCGAGAGATAATACTTGCACACTCGTTGTGCTTAATGGTTCTGAACTGAGGAGGATAGATGAAGATTAGCATTTATAAAAGCAGTTCATGTAGATGGCCTTGGATCTAACAAATGAGGATTTTCCAGTAAGGAACAGCTTCACCACCTTGTCAAAGAAGATCGGAACGACGACCCGTACTTTATAATGCGGTGCACCACTTCAACAAAATTCGCCGCTGCTCTAGGAGCTAACAGCAACCGTCTACTCTTGTGATCCCTCCTTTTTGAAAAAGGTTCCGAAATATTATTTTAACGGTGTTGAACGTGATCACAACACGGGAGGAAATGCGAGTGAAATTCATGCACGCAAAAAATGAAGGCCTTTGGAAAAGATCTTGCACACTCGTTCTTCCATCATCTGCCCCTCGTTTTTGGCATTGTCCTCTGTGTGAGTCTCGAAGATCTTTAGATAACCTATCCGCATCGTCTTACGCTGGGCCTTCCTGGGCCGTATTCGAATATTTTATTTTAAATAGAATAGCTAATTGCCCTTCTTGTATCATTTGAGCTTAAAAACATTACATCGCACACTGTCACCTGTGTCCATCCGCACACCACACGTGACAGCGCATGCAAGCCGCATCATCGCCTGACTACTCGATCGATTTAATCGACACCGAAACAGAACAATACACACACTCCTCCATCAATAAGCTTTGCTCCTCAGACCCGTCCGTATTATCAGGCAGTTCTCATCTTACGGTAAATATTATGAAAAATAATTAGTGATTATCCTAAAACGATAATTCACCAACACCACCCACATCGCCGTCTTCATTTTTCGTTTTTTCGCGCCACTGTCTTGTCTTAGGAGTTTCTCTAGTGTTAGGAAAATCGATTAAGACGGATTTCTTCCCTCTCTAAACGCCGAACATCCTTGCACCAGGTGCAATTTGCTACACATTCCGCGTTTATCTTCAATCAATGCACCCCACGTGTCCACATAGAGACACGCAATAATAAAGCATCCTGCTTTTACCGTTCATCTCCTCTCGGGTAAAAGTGACTTGGTTAATATTTTTTAAATTCAGGTTCATAGTGTGTTGTTTGCCTTCATGCACAATCTTTCTCTTTCCCGCCATCGTATTCGCTGCATCCGGCCAGACCAAACAACGGTTTTTGTGCGCGCGTATTCACCCCTTCCCTCCAGCGATGCTCTCATTTGCTTGCCTCTTAAATGATCGTTTTGCGCATTGTGTAGCATCACCACGTTATACATGCTGTGGGACAAAAATATACAAGTTACCGTGAATCTTTCCTCCAAGAACGTATTCTCCCCTTTGCTTTTATTCATTTTGGACAGTTTTTGTATCCCTTCCTTCTAGAGCTTTCTTCGCTTCCTCACACCGTTTTATTTGCACTCATTTGTGACTTCCTTTAGCTGAATAATGTTTAATGCCTTTCTGCATCCATCATCGCCTAACGAGACCATTGTTATGCTATGCTTATGTTTTTCTTTTGTGACTCTCTACGCTCCTGCCAATTTCACTGTTGTTGTTGCTATCTTGATTTCTTCTGTTTTCAAGGACGGGCTGCTGACTACAACCTTGGAGGGTGATTTAATATCCCTTCTTTGCGGAATGTGCGGAAAAACTATCAGTTCTCCTTTTCCATCCCTTCTCACACCACAACACATTAAGACAGCTAGCGAACTAGCAAATGTTCATCGAACACAGTCAGAATAAAATATCGAAAATTATTTTTCTGCCTTCTACTGCTACTTACTGCAAACTTTTTTTGAATACTACCTTCAACCATCATTCGTAATACTTTCACGACTTTTCCCCTTTCGCTCCGTGCTGTTTTATCACAGTTGCAAAAAACGGCATGAAGAAGCATCTATAAGTCTTGTAACACTGCCTCTCTTGCTATAGTGGCACACGAGATCGTTTTCAGTTACTGATGCTGTGAGATCATAATACTTCAACCCCTTCCTCTATACCTACTCGTACCAGTGCTCTTCAATGTCGAATTTGTTACTCAATTACGTTTCGCAAAATATAAAATTCAAACCCTCATCGGCAAATCAAACCGAAATCAACCAACATCCTAAAATATGAACAGATTCTCATCTAACAGTCTTCCTATATTTTCTTGCTTTGCTTTTCCTATTTGCTCATCCGTTGAAAACGATGCAACTGATACGTGTTTGCGTTCTCTCCTTTTGCGGGATTTCACTACGCGTGGAAGGAGGGATACATGTTGGTCTTCTACTTTAAATTCTGTTTTTCACCGGCGGTTTCTCTTCGCTCTTTAGTTTTCCGAATGCCATTACACCATTAGCCCATTTACCTGGGTTTCGCACGATGATTATATGAGATGTACTCGTGCGATTTCACCTTTTATCTCCTCTGGTCTTGTTTTCCTTCCTTCTCCATTAAATTCACTCATTTCTACTTTTAATAAGTTTTTATGTGACTATGGTTCATTTAGAGAGTATTTTACTTGCTTTGTAGACGTTCATCGACACACTAAAAAGGCTGATACAACAATCAGTTACCTCTTTTACTGGTTATGTTGTTGCTGCTTTAGTTCTTATAATGTGTTCTTATAAACCTTGCCTTTCCATCAATCATTTATACATCGCGGGTAAACATTGTGAATTATTTTTATATTGAATCGGGGAAGCAGTTTTCTTCTTGGGAGGGGACCTTTTTTACAGGTTGTACGCTCACACTTTTGCAGACAGGAGGTTAATATAGCCGGGACCATGTTTAGTTGGAAGGTGAACCTTTTTCTTACGAGTGTCGAGGGATAACGGTGACCTAAAACGATACTTTAAGCACATTATTCAAACATTTAGTCCTACACCGCCCGTCAGAAGGGGCTATATAAACACCACAGTTTGCGGTTTCCGATACATTTGATGTGTGTGTTACATGTGTGTATGTTATATTAATCATTTCACAATCAATGTGTTTTGTAGAGTAAACAAAGTAAAGAAAAGACATTTTTAAAAAGAGCGTCATTATATTACGCACTTACTATTATATAGCAAAATCAGACTCATGACAACACATATTATATAAGCTTCTTTCCAACCACTCACCCATCCATCATCATTTCGGCGAAATGCTTTTAAATCGTCGTGATCGTACATTCTCTCCAATACCATATTCCATCGGCACGCATCAACTACGTAATCCAATGCCAAAAGCAACATAACAGTAAAAGGTTTTTTTGTTTTTGTATCGTGTTAGGATTATTTTTTGTTTTCTTCATCTCCACAATAATTCAAATTAACCACTATTACAAATTTCTTCAATTTTCTCCATTGTTTTTTGCTTCCAATTTTCCTGCTGCTACTACACACAAACACATCAATTATGCTCTTTCTCTCTCTCTCTCTCTGCACACGTTTGTTTGCCTTCAACAACACATTTCCGTTGTTTGCCTGTCGCTGCTGTGTGGCGCTTCAAAACGGCCGTAGCAGCCAAAAGTGGTATATGCATTAGTTACATACATACACCTTTGCTTTTCTCCACGCATACACACCGTTTTAACAACGATACGTTGCCTCCACACAACAAACTACACACACCTCGGTGCGTCTCTTAGAGAGAACATCATCAGGGCTCGCTGTCCTTCTGCTAAAGGTCCTCATTCCGCGCTATCGCTCAGCCTTCGCTTTCTACAATTACAACGTGCACGTGCATGTTGTACTTGCTATATACTTGCTACTACTGCTGCTGGTTCCTGGCTAGAGTTTTAAGAACATCATCAATGCACTCTCTAAAAACATATTTCACACACCGGGGTTTTGTATTTTAATCTATAGTTTTATAAGGATTTTGTGACTCCTCTAAGATCCTGACACACCTTCGCTTTTTCTTCTCACATTGCAGTCTCGCTAAAAAAATAGAAACGTGGCATACAACAGACAAATGACCAACATTTGTTACACAACTCTTCCTCCTCCTCTACCACAACCCGAGTTTTGTCTCTCGATTCCGCGCGCCACTCCCAGTTTCCAGCTGAGGAGCAGAGCAGCACAAGAACGGTAGCGATTTTTAAGTTGTATCTAAGCCTCATTTTTCCTTATCATGGTGCCCATTAAAAACATAGGCAGTAATAATAATAATGTGTTTGTATCCTTCTCCTTTCAGACAAGCACTATACATATACCTCGTCCATTTTGGAAGTGAACAATTAAAAGGTGCTTGTTATGGTTGTGGAATTGTTTTGACCAAAAGTAGAAAAATTATCATGAGAGAAACAATGCTGAAATAACAACACAACCACCTGTTATACTTATTTCCTCTTTGTCGAGAAAGTACTTGGGAAATTTAGCTTAAATTAGTAATTTCCTCTCCTGCCACAAGGAGTGATTTGAGGAGTAAGGAGTGGTAGGGGTACCCAATATAACTGTTAGTAATAATCAACCCTTCTTGCTACCGTACACCCTTCTACTATAACAGTTACTCTAAAGCTTGATCCTTCACTCTTCGGGTAAGTTCAGAGGAGGGAGGGAAGATGTCTGATTCTTCATATACGCTCATGACGCTGCATATACGCGTGTATTTTCGTGGTTGCTTATTTGTTGTTTGCCATCATTTCGTTTTCTTCCAACTGGTGTGTTTCTGTTGCTTCTACTACGCATTACAATTTCTTCAGAGAGAGTGTGTGTGTGTGTGTGTTTGTTAGTTTTGTATAATTATAATGCATATTTTGTTGATTTGTTTTGTGTGTTTGTATTCTTTTTTTTGTTTCATTATAATCAATATTTAAGGATAGGTGTGTTTATAATAAATGAAGTTTCCGTTTACTCTTCTTCTCTTTCTGTCGTGTTACTTCTCTGTTATCTTTCCGGACTGTGTCCTCAGCAGTCCTTCCTCCTTCTCCAGTACGGCGTCGTCATCTTCTGTTTTATTATTCTTCAGTCCCTACCACCACCCCCGGACATCATCAGCATTATACACAAGTTTCCTATGTGCTGCACACATGGTTGTCATACAAGGAGGCTGAGCTTACAGCTTAAAGCGGGGCTTGCTGGCCGATATAGCGGCGGCCGCAGCAGCCGCTGCACATGCCGCACCGACGCCAGCTGCTCCGGCACCGATCGGTGGAACGACCGTTCCCACACCATACGGTGAGTGGCCGATCAGTGACGATGCTGCTCCGGTGGTAGAGTTGTAGTAGTTCTCCTGCAGCACGTAACCTCCACCGGATGCAGCAGCCCCAGTACCACCACCGACACCACCAGCCGCTGTTTTCAGAATCGTCGACTTAGTTGTTTCGGCAAAGGTCATTTGCTGCTGTTGCTGCTGCTGTTGGGCATGCGGGTGCTGCTGGTAGTGCTGATGCGGTGGGCCACCTTGTTGCGGCGGTGGCGGTTGCTGCTGCTGCGGATGATGGTGGTTCTGCTGATGGGCCGCGGCAAGATTATGCAAATGGGGTGGGCCACCATGGGGTATTCCGTGCAGTGGGCCGGCCGACGCCGCTGGATGATGCGCATGATGATGATGATGGTGATGATGTGGTGGCGGCGCCGGCGGAGGCTGCTGCTGCTGATGGTGGCTCATCTGCGAATGTTGTTGTTGTTGCTGCTGCTGCATATGCTGCTGCTGCTGCTGCTGCTGTTGCTGCTGTTGACCATGATGATGATGCGGTTGCTGCTGCTGATGTGGAGATGATGATGTATTTGCTGCTGCCGTCGTAGAGGAGGAGGAGGAGGACTGATGTGGCAAGCGGAAATACGCCGCAGTGTTGTTGTTACTGCCACACCACGACGAGTAACCCGACTTCTAATCCCGACCCTTGTTCTCTGTGCAGTCGCGACTCAAATGGCCGATCTTGCCGCAGCTGTAACACGACTTGTCGCCCGACGGGCAGTTACGCGAAATGTGGCCGTTCTTGTTGCAGTTGTAGCACGACACGTTCATATCACGGTCACTCTTCTCCGGACAGTTGCGAGCCAAATGACCACTCTGGTTGCAGTTGTAGCAGCACGAGTCGTCCGGCGACAGACTGCAGTCACGGGCGATATGGCCACTGCCTGTAAAAAGTTAATATTAACAGGAAGCATTCGTTAGCATAAGAAAATTTAGGTGACATATAAATCAATGTGTGTACTTTTTATTTTATTTGCAGGGGGTTTTCCCGACTATTTAAATTCTAAGTTAAATTTTCTTTTCAGCTCATACGCATTTCCCTGCTGAATGACGGCGCAGCAGGCTCGACATACGAGTGCAAAAATAATCTAAATTCAACCGACTCTCTGTTATCTGAACAGGCCTCACGTTATCACAGTCTAATGAAAGAACGAATGTTGGAAAAACGCAAAACATTGGTTTTGTATGCTGATAACGGTACATTACATTGGGGGCATGACACTTAGAAAGGAAACCTTATCTTACACAGCCGTATGATGAAGTAGAAATTGCCTTATTTGTATGCATAAAATGGACTAGTTTTTCTTCCTATCCACCAATAAAGAAGAAAAAACTAAGAAATTTTTCTTACAGTGAGAAGAAACCCCATCACACTAAAACACCGCCACATACATTTTCTTACATCGGCAAGAGAAAATTTCCCACACAAATACTAGCATGCTCTCGCACACGTAAAATGGAACAACTCACTGTACGTGCATTGGGGAGAGACTCTGCGGATCGAGCGCCTAGGTTCGGTATTGTATGTAGGTGATGTTGCTTGCTTCTCGCATCGCGCGCATGTACCATCAACACACCATCATCACCACCACGGACACATATCATTACCGCCCACTCTGACTACATCGTGTAGTAAAATTTAGCCCACGTATTTACAAACTCAGTAGAGTTTAGTAGAAGCGAGGAAAATGAGAAAAATGAAGATGAACAGCAAATATTGAAGTACACCATCTTATTTACTCTAGTACGTAAAGAATAAGAATGAAAATAAGTGTAACTTAGAAGACCACATCGGGAACGCCTTCGTGGCGGTACATGATTGATTAAATTGCGTCGATTAATATTAGGTTTAATCTGCAACCACCAACAACAATTGGGAAAGGAAACTCGGTCTTTACGGGGCACCCTCACATACTTTTCAATGCCGGCTCAAATTTGCACCATACATGCAAAAACATTTGCTTCCGTATGTATGCATAATCAATGCCCATTGATCATTCCACTTCGCTCGCTTTGAAAGGGGGTAGAAATGGCTACCGCAGCTATAATTTTCTGCTTGAAAGCGATGAAAACCATGTAAAGTACAACTTGGTAAGAAAACTGATAGATAGGGAACAATGCGTGGTAAGGTACACGTTGGCACACGTGGAGCCGTCAGTCAATGGGAACGAATTAAAAAAGGTACCCCGCGCGCGGGGTGTAATTAAAGAGACCTTGGGAAAAAGGGAAGTAAAAAACTTGTGTAAATGCGTCACTGAACAGTGTGGTGTGGACTTTGCATAAAATCGGAATAGGTTTATTCACTGTAATGCCGAGAGGTTTCACTTAAAAACTAGCTAAATAAAATTGTTTTATATCTGCTTTTTTTCATACAAATAAGGATCATCTGTCAGCAATGCATAATAGGAAAGCTGTCTTTTCTTCATTGAAGAATAGAGTGTGAAATAAATGTATCATAAAACAACGCAATACATTTTCTGCTACAAAAAATATCACATGTGGTTTTGAAACAATCGACAAAAGAGAAAAGGTGTTCGAATTGTAGACGCAGCTGCCGCCATTTCACCCAGTTGCACTCACACACGTTCCCAAACAAGAACGGCAACATCACCATTTGCCTGCCATCCGAAACACTCAGTTGGGTTGGCTGTGTGCGTGTCGTCAAAGGCGGTACAAGCTCTTGGTGGTGAGTTTTTCCATACACGCACACACTCGCACGTACGCCGGCAAAACGCATGTTCGTTTGCGTGTGGTGTACAGCCGGTTACCGGGTACTGCTGTGTGTGTGCCACTGCAGCAGCTTTTTCACAGTACCATCCCGGAAGCTAGGTTATGAAAGAGGGTTCTCTTTTACTTCTTTTCATTCCTCCGATTTCCGATTGCCGAAACGATACAAACACAGTTCAAATTCTAAAATAGCAAGATGGACGCGAGCACGCCACACCTCCCGAAACCACATGGCGACAACACGATAATTGCATTGCACACCGGAATGGACGGGACGAGGTGGCTGTGTGCGCTGAGACACACACACACTCGCAGATACACAAGCGCCATAGCACGACGTGGTTGCGATGTAGAGACCCACCATCGCTGCGTAGGCAACATAACCAATAAAATGTGCATCTTCATGGAATGTTTTCGCCCAGCATATGCAATTCGCCGCCATTACACGGCGAAGAGTGATGACAATAGATATTTAGCAATAGTTTATTAGTTTGAAACCATTTTATTTATGTTCTTTACTCACCATTGCAACGGTAGCACCGGTCCAGATCCTCCTTGCAGTCACGCGCGAAGTGACCCATCTGGTTACACTTGTAACACTTCTCCCGCCGGCCAAAGTCCCGACGGTCACGCGGTCCACCGACTCCACGGCCACCGCCGCCGCCGCCACCTACATTCTGGCAGTCACGGGCATAATGGCCGGGACGGTCGCACTTGAAGCAAGTGTTAGTAGACATCATCTCGAATTCGGGTGTTGTTGGTAGTGTTGTTTTTAAAGATGGGAAAATTCAGTACCTCTCTCGCTCTCGCGCGCAATCAACACAACTATCTTTGACGATACGGTTGACTCTGACTTCTTCTCTTACTCTCTCTCTCTCTCTTTCGCACACTCTGCGGAATAAAAAGTAGGTACACCATTTTTGTGTTGCTCATAGATGAAACACGATGACGTTGGTGGCGTGTTGGCATTTTTTTTTAAATTCTGGTCACGATGAGCCGAACGTGTTAAAGGCGACGGAAAAGATCAGGAAAACGGGAACCGGGAAAAGAAAATCGTTTTGACGACGTGGGGCAGAATATTGGAGGAACTTAATATATACACAAACACACGCACACAAACGATACACAGAGACGCGGCGCTGCTCGGAACAATGTCCAACACACATGGGCGGCATCAAACGCAGTAACAACAAGCCTTCTCTCCTGTTCTTGCTAATATGTCCACTGTTAACGGGCGCGTAGCTGGGGATAAATGCGAGTTTGCTTTTGGTATAGGACAATCAAGTTTTCAAATCCATTGCATGGCGCGAATGTATGCGGGATTTTCTCACCTTCATAACATCGATGAAAAACTCCAAGTTGTCGTCTTTGAGCCCTTCTGTCTCTGTCTCATTATCTCACCGCAGCTCGCGATTTTACCTTCTCCCTTCTCTTTCTCTCTCTCTCTCTCTCTTTTCACGCGTTATACCCTTCCACACTACTTATCATCTCACCGATAGATCGAAGAATACGAAATAGGCAATTTTCGGGTCATCCTACACAGCTAGCAGCTGCCATTTTGAATCAGGATCAAAGTACGTATTTTCAGGCACATGTCGATGGGATATAGTGCTGCCTCATTATGATCGTCACCTACATGTATGTGTGTGTGTTTGTGTACGCCATGGCAACTGTTTCGAAACTGCAGCGTTAGAGTTGGTGCTGCCGGCGCCTTTTTTTATTCGCTGTTGCCTTTACTACAGGCATAGAAGCTTGACAACGAAGAAACCCATGACCTTCAACCACACAACGGAACTCTCTATCCTCCATTTACAGTTGTGCTTTTTTCCGCCGCCAACTGCGATTAGAACAATGTCACCTTCTCTTTCTTGCTCTCCTCCCTTTCTGTTCTTCTTTCGCTCACCCTTAATCAACCTCTTCTCATTCCTCTTATTCCCTTCTCTGTGACTCACACCCAAAACCTCACTCTCTACAGCCATTCATCCATCAATCGAACTAATGTCCTCTTCTCGACCGAGAAATGCGTAATAAGTGCAATGTGGCCCGTATTTTCTCTGATTCTGGGCTACACCTATTGCATTTTGATCCGCCATTATGCCAGCTAACCAAGCCGGCCAAATCACGGGAGTGCATGCCGCTGCTGCTGCAAGAAATGTGCCAGGAAAAGTCGACTTCCGGAAATACGCGATACACTGGTACATGATGTGCTAAGCCAATATCGATTTCATCTTTAACACGCCGCCGCCATGCGTTGGAGACTTCGGAACC